>WNWK01009218.1:0-45000 GCA_009830355.1 Cherax destructor
GCAAGGCAGGTAGCTTTACCTGCATTTCTGTCATCGTGTTTGGCCTGTGGATTAGTCAAGAGGATTGTCTCTGAACGTTTGAGAGGTGTGGTAGGAGCTCAGGACCCCAGGTTCATGGAAGCAGCCGAGCGGTGGGACACCCTTGCAGACTCCTCCAGTAGACCAGCTCCTCCTAAAGAGCACAAACAGTCCCACTGGGACAAACCGATCATGGAAAAAATTGCCAACACAATGCTCACCAACGCTTCAGGAAAAGACAAAGCTCGTCTCCTAGCGGTAAAGGCACAACACTCAGGAGATTTCCTTCTAGCTGTTCCCAATTCCTCTCTGGGGACTCGACTCGACCCACAGGCCATTCGGATTGGTGTTGCTCTTCGCCTAGCCGCCCCCATACTCACCGAACATAGGTGTATTTGCGGCAGGGCGACGGCTGATCAATTCGGACTTCATGGGGTGTGTGTCACACATCAGAAGGGAAGTATGCTAGACATGATGAGGTCAATGACATCATAAAGAGAAGCCTCGCTACAGCCCGTTGCCCAGCTCAACGGGAACCCCAAGTGCAGAGGTCTGATGGAAGTCAAAAGTGTCCTGATGGAGCCACTATGCTACCCTGGAAGGATGGTAAGCAGATTGCTTGGGACTACACCTGTGCTGCCACAATGGCAGACACCTACTTGCCATACACCGCAGCCGAAGGGGGTGGAGCTGCCAGCCACAGGGAGACCCAGAAGACTCGCAAATATGAAGGCCTTTCCCCTTGCTATAACTTCATCCCAATAGGGTCGGAGACCCTTGGAACATGGGGCAAGTGTGTTCTAAAGTTTCTCAAAGAGCTGGGTGAAAAACTCATCATAGAAACCAAGGACCACAGGGCGACCAGCTTCCTCTTTCAGAGACTCAGTGTTGCGATCCAGAGGGGAAATGCCTGCAGCATTCTGGGCACGCGGCCCACTGCCGGGGAGCTGGACGAAATATTTGACATGTAGCTCTGAGTTGTTATCTATGTTGTTTTACTCACCATTGTATTCTTGTCAATGTATTTTGTCTTGAAATAAAGTTTATACACAATCAAAAGATGGGGTGGTAGGGGAAGTGGAATATTCAAATGGCTTCAGAAAGAAATCTAAACATTCTTCCTTGAAGCCTTTATATATATATATATATATATATATATATATATATATATATATATATATATATATATATATATATATATATATATATATATATATATATATATATATATATATATATGTATATATATATATATATATATATCTTTGATTTTTAGTTATATTAAATAAATCTAAATTAATCTTTGATATGTATAGTAGAATTTGGCTAAAAAAATTTACTTCATTGTTCATGAAAAAGTGCATCTATCAATCTGTAAAAATAAAAAAATGAAAAGTCTTGCCTATTCGGCAAGTTCGGCTTATTAGGTACGACATATATTGTAGAACTAAGTATTTGGGCAACTGACATCATAAAACTGCCAGAATTCTATGTGATGTTATTGGTAGCTGCAATAAGAACAGATTATAAGCAGCGTCTGTTATGATGGTCAGTTTGATGACTTATTTGGCATCTTTGAAGTTAATGAGTTTGAAGCAATTGTAAGGTCTACCTACCTGGAGTCTACCTGGAGTCTACCTGGAGGGTATTCCGGGGATCAACGCCCCTGCGGCACGGTCCATGACCAGGCCTCGTGGTGGATCAGGGCCTGATCAACGAGGCTGTTACTGCTGGCCGCAGTAATTGCTTAAATAATTCCAGGTATACTCCAGATATGTGTACTTGTATTCCTGGATGCGTTATTCCCCATCGTCTACACTACAAGTGATGTTGGCTATGCTGGTTTTTCTCTTGTCAAAAAGGCTAGAGATGTCTAAAACCTGGCTGGCTGCTGGAAGAATCCATCTGGCGACTGCCATCGTCTGGATGACCTAGGTGGGGCTGTGACCCCCGTCAACCTCCCATCATGTTACAACTGCGTAGACAACATGGTCCTTACCAGACACCAGGGACCTGGGTGGAGAGACCACCATTCACCGTCCATCTCACTGCCAACTCCTCCCGCAATTTCAGTGTCCCCGTCACTGTTTTGGCCTCTGTCCTGTCTTCAGCGCTACAGCAACACTGCAAACATTTTTAACTAAAAATATATCCCTGCATTCATTTAAAAATATTTGAGAAAATATTGGTATATAAATAAGCCTGCGATATTCGAGGGAATTAAACTTAATAATAACAGAGGAATTTAAGTGTTGGAATTCCAGTCGCGAAATATGGAGCAGTAACTGTAGTGTCAGCTATTGTCTACTAGTACTCAGAAAGAGAGATTAAGGTCATCGTGCCAAGCTATCCGGAAGATAAAATAGACTAGTACATTTCTAAGTGTAAACGCACAATGTTTGTAGAAAAAAAATATAAAGGTATTAAAGAAAAAGGGAAAAAGAATGGGAGGAGCATCGCGAACTCCAGTGTCCGTGAAAAGACAGACCTGCCACAAGGACTTGGACACCGCCCATGGTAAACATTACCCACGCTACTCTTGCCCACTCGGCGAGCATACATACTAAGTTTATTTAGGTACAGGGATACATAAGTACAGTTGCACAAATTATACATAGTAACATATGTGTAAATTGCCTAGGATAACCCAAAAAGGCCAAAGTGACTTATTTCCATTGGGGTCCTTGAACACCAAGCTCTCTCCTCGCACCTCTCTCTTAGTGTCACCGGCATTGTTGTATATTCTCGTTCGAGCTGAACAACTAAGTGGGTGTGCTGGTACGATGTTGTTGTACCTTGACTTAACAGGACCTGAAACATCACCTGAGCATCAGCTGCTAGAGCAGCGGTACCTGCTGTACCTACACCGCAACGGTATCTAAGATCCCAAGCAAAGTCACCCTCCAACTATACCATCTACATTACACTGCTACCAGTATGAACAATACTACACCTCACCACCACTGCTACACCTCACCACTGCTGCTACACCTCACCACCACTGCTACACCTCACCACCACTGCTACACCTCAACAGTACACCCCAACACCACCTCAACACATGACACTCACCTCCACGTTTCTTACCTCTCTGCACCAGGTGTCGTCAACCCGGAAAGCCTCTCAACACGCTCACCTGAAACACAACAAAATAATGTTAGGGAAAAATGATTTTGTCAGCACCTGCTTCATAGTGTCAAGCCAGTGTGTTTGTGTGTGTGTGTGTGTGTGTGTACTCACCTATTTGTGGTTGGAAGGGTCGAGTCACAGCTCACAGCTCCGTTCCTTAAATTACTTTGATTGACATTTCTCGGGTCTGGTCTCTTGAAACTTATCACATATTCATTCGAAACTGGTTGTTGAATTTGCCTCCGTCCCCTTTTCCATCGAGCTCATCCCACATATCTCCCTCTTCCTGAAACTGCAGAAATAGTTCCTAACTTCCCGATGGTTCACTCCTAGTCCTCTTAAGGTAAATATTCTATCTCCATCTGCTCTGTCTATTCCTCTATACGTCGTATTTTTATCTTTGCTAGGCCTTCTGTCCGTCAGGATTGTCAGACGCATTTATTTCATCCTCTCCTGGTAGTCTGGTTACAAACTTTTGATTTTTTTTAGTTTCTCCCACTTCCCGCTCGCCCTTCGTGGGTACTAACCTGAGAGTCCTCGTTCGTTCGTAGAGTTCCTGCACATACTTGACCAAGTAGGGGCTTCACACCGTGGCCACATGCTCCATGGTCAGCCTAACATGTTGAAAACGAAATTATTATTATGTTTAACACAAATATTTGAGGGTTTTTTTGTTTAAGTTTTCGAATGCTGTTCTGAAGTTATACTGAGTGTGGCCCTTACGAGATTAGGGCTTCCCAGTCAATATAATGACAAAAAAATGATAATTCATAATGATGTTGAGAGGAAAAGATACGAGAGAGAGAGAGAGAGAGAGAGAGAGAGAGAGAGAGAGAGAGAGAGAGAGAGAGAGAGAGAGAGAGAGAGAGAGAGAGAGAGAGAGAGAGAGAGAGAGAGAGAGAGAGAGAGAGAGAGAGAGAGAGAGAGAGAGAGAGAGAGAGAGAGAGAGAGAGAGAGAGAGGGAGAGACTCAGTCTTGTTATTTTATGAGACGGAGCCAAGTGTGACGTGCCTCCTCCAACAAGGTCATCCCTGACACAGTAAACACTCGCTGGGAAAACCCTGTTTGTACTGGCAAGACATAAGAGCATTTGCAGGAGCCGGAGGTGTCAGCACCTCCTCAACCTCATGTGCATCCATGTTCCGCTGAAGTTCCTTTGCACTCCTGCATCGCTAAGCTGCTTTGCACTCCTGCATCGTTAAGCTGCTTTGCACTCCTGCATCGTTAAGTTTCTTTGCACTCTCGCATTACAATGTATGATAAAGGTTCTCCGTAAGTCTCACTAACGAAGATGCTTTACAGTTCATTCTGTGTCGACGATGCTGACCTATTTCCCCCACACTTAGGTCGACATATAAAAAGAAACTGAGACAAATTACGAATTCAATTCATTATTTATTAATTTATAAATTAAAATTTAAAAGGAGTATATGTCTAAAAATATGTAACAAAGAATTAAGTCACAGTATTGTGGATGAAAAAAAAAAATCGCAGTTACGCCTCAAACCGGAGAAGAATCGAAGCGACGTCTCGACCCAGAACGAAGAGAAACGTCTAGTTTCTTCTCCTGGTTGTGTGTTTTGAAGACACAAGAAGGAAAATTAAGAGTAAGAATCTTGAAAGACGAGAAACCAGGGCCAAAACCTAATACATATACCAAAGACAGTGCATTTTCAACTTTGAAAAACGGTAAATGCAGCCTTGGTATACCAGTTCTTGGTATACCATGGTATACCACAAGAACCACTAAACACGACAACTATCTGATGATACAACTTAACGTATAAATAAAAAATAATGCGAATTTTTTTTTTAAACCATCAAAAGAAGTCTAGAGGCCTTTTAACTTGCCTGGAAAGTACTGACAATAATAAAAAAGAATAAAAGGCACATTACGGTTATCGAAACAATTCAGAAATTCCCCACACTACATAATACACAAACCGTACTTAAGAAAGTGATACTGCCGACGTATCGATCTGACATGGACTATTGACAAGTCACACTACGTAGGGGAAACGTTAATCGACATTTCGGTCCGTTTTGGCCTGTTATCGAGACACCTGAAGGAGAAAATGGGGAGAAAGCAAAAGTCAGAGAGGTAATGAAGGAGGGAAAAGAAACCTGGAAGACGAGCCAGGTAGCGAGAAAAACCAAAATACAGTAAAGTGAACAATAGGTATATAATTTTATAGACCACGAAATGTGTTTAATGATACGACGAACTCTCCAAGCACGTAATGTTGAGCGAGACAATAACGATGTAAGGGAGAGTTATAGAGAAGATTCATCGTAAAAGCGCAGAACAAGTGTTAGCGTGTGTGTGTGTGTGTGTGTGTGTGTTGTGTGTTAGTTAGTTACCATTTTGTCCTAGGCACATGTCAATTAGACACTAGGCCTGTTGTATATATGTGTGTGTATGTGTATGTAAGGAAACACTTCGAAATGTTTCTGCCCCACCGGGAATTGAACCCGGCCCCTCTGTGCGTGAAGCAAGAGCTTTACCCACTAGGCCACTGGGGGCGTAAGTGTGTGTGTGTGTGTGTGTGTGTGTGTGTGTGTGTGTGTGTGTATTCTCCTATTTGTACTCACCAGTTTGTGGTTGATGGGGTTAAATCACAGCTCCTGGCCCCGCCTCTTCGCTGGTCGCTACTAGGTCCGCTCTCTCCCTGCTCCTTGAGCTTTATCGTATCTCTTCCTCTGTGTGTGTGTGAGAAAGAGAGAGAGAGAAAGAGAGAGAGAGAGAGAGAGAGAGAGAGAGAGAGAGAGAGAGAGAGAGAGAGAGAGAGAGAGAGAGAGAGAGAGAGAGAGAGAGAGAGAGAGAGAGAGAGAGAGCTTGTGTTGTGGGATGACCACACGACACTGCTCACTACCTTACATTATGTGTCTAGCCGGGACAATCGAGGTCATCGCCTGAGCCACACTACCATAACAGTGATGGATGGACTCACGAGTATCAGTGGCCCCGATTAACAATTACGCTGCATATATGAATTTCATCAGGATTTCCCCTCAAAGCACCACGAGCAGCAAAAAATAAAACTGCCTAGCAAATCAGCGTAAAGAAAATTACGCCCAGAATGAAAAATAATTCGATAAAGATGATGGGGTGTGTTGGTAATTTGAGTTTGTAATACCAGGTTCAAGTTTGCTTTCGTGAGTGGTGGGCAAGCCTCGCAGGTTCTAAAGATAGCTCTAAAGCCCAAGTATTGTCCCTAATGCCACAATATTGAAACTTCAGTTTTTCTTAATATTAGCTTCTGATATTTGATCCGCCATACAAGGTAGCTCCCCCCCCCCCCGGTAACAACCACGTGTGAAACAGACGCTATGAGAAAGCTAAGAAGTATGATCAAGCTTTGACCCTCAGTCCCTGATGTCAAAAACTTTTCCCTTCCAGGGAAAGTCTTAACTCGAGAAAGGTGGCTTTTAGTACTTATATATATAAAAAAAACACGAGAGAGAGCATAAGTTTATAGCCCAATTATTTTAGTAAAAAAATGAGGCCTATGGCAGCGCCTCGGCTGTTTTTGCAAATCCTGATTAGACGTCTTAATACTGAAGAAGGATTTTTGACCCCAGAAAGTAGATATATTCTGCCTTTCTCTGAATCAACCCTGATCACTTCCCATTTTACCCGGGCGCTGTGTCACCTCTGCGGGAGTGCTGCTTCCTGGGAATAAAATGACCGAAAACTTTTTTTTTTTTCAAAAGCCCATTAATGTTGCTTAACATGCGAGAATCCTGTAGTGATACATCCCATGGAGCCCACTAGTGGTTCCGCCCCTGGGGGCCACTAATGGTGCCACCCATGGGTGGCTCACCAATGGCAACACCCATGGGCGGATGCAGTTGATATGCAATCTCAGGAGATGTCGTGTGGCCAGACATCAGTGTAACTGCTGTGTTAGCCAGACCTAACAGCAAGGATCCACTGGCCCGCTGTAGACCAGACCATAACAGCAACGGTCTTTGTCGTGGCATCAAACCTCCGGACCACACATGCCTCTCTTTTGCGTTAACCTCGCTGGCAATTCTGCACACGAACATTACAACGAGGCAAAATAATTATATCAGTATTTTTCGTGTGTGTGTGTGTGTACTCACCTGGTTGTGGTTGCAGGGGTCGATTCACAGCTCCTGGCCTCGCCTCTTCACTGGCCGCTACTCGGTCACTCTACCCGCTCCATGAGCTTCATCATACCTCTTCTTAAAGCTATGTATGGATCCTGCCTCCACTACATCACTTCCCAGACTATTCCACTTCCTGATAACTCTGTGACTGAAGAAATACTTCCTAACATCATGTGTGTGTGTGTACTCACCTAGTTGTGGTTGCAGGGGTCGAGTCATAGCTCCTGGCCTCGCCTCTTCACTGGCCGCTACTGGGTCACTCTCCCTGCGCCATGAGCTTTATCATACCTCTTCTTAAAGCTATGTATGGAGCCTGCCTCTACTACATCACTTCCTAAACTATTCCACTTCCCGACCACTCTGTGACTGAAGAAATACTTCCTAACATCTCTGTGATTCATCTGAGTCTTCAACTTCCAACTGTGTCCCCTTGTTGCTGTGTCCCATCTCTGGAACATTCTGTCTTTGTCCACCTTGTCAATTCCTCTCAGTATCTTATATGTTGTTATCATGTCTCCCCTATCTCTCCTGTCCTCCAGTGTCGCCAGGTAGACTTCCCTTAACCTCTCCTCGTAGGACATACCCCTTAGCTCCGGGACTAGTCTTGTTGCAAACCTTTGCACTTTCTCGAGCTTCTTTACGTGCTTGGCTAGGTGTGGGTTCCAAACTGGTGCTGCATACTCCAGTATGGGCTTAACGTACACAGTGTACAAGGTCCTGAACGATTCTTTATTAAGATGTCGGAATGCTGTTCTTAGGTTTGCTAGGCGCCCATATGCTGCAGCAGTTATTTGGTTGATGTGCGCCTCAGGAGATGTGCCTGGTGTTATACTCACCCCAAGGTCTTTTTCCTTGATTGTGGTTTGCAGTCTCTGGCCCCCTAGGCTGTACTCCGTCTGCGGTCTTCTTTGCCCTTCCCCAATCTTCATGACTTTGCATGTGTGTTAGTTAGTTAGTTACCATTTTATCCTAGGCACATGTCGATTAGACACTAGGCCTGTTGTATGTATGTGTGTGTGTGTGTGTGTGTATGTAAGGAAACACTTCGAAATGTTTCCGCCCCGCCGGAAATAGAACCCGGGGCCTCTGTGCGTGAAGCGAGAGATTTACCACTAGGCCACCGGGGCTGTGTGTGTGTGTTAGTTACCATTTTGTCCTAGGCACATGTCAATTAGACACTAGGCCTGTTGTATGTGTGTGTGTGTGTGTAAGGAAACACTTCGAAATGTTTCTGCCCCACCGGGAATTGAACCCGGGCCCTCCGTGCGTGAAGCAAGAGCTTTACCCACTAGGCCACCGGGGGCGTGTGTTAGTTACCATTTTGTCCTAGGCACATGTCAATTAGACACTAGGCCTGTTGTATGTATGTGTGTGTATGTGTGTGTAAGGAAACACTTCGAAATGTTTCTGCCCCACCGGGAATTGAACCCGGCCCCTCCGTGCGTGAAGCAAGAGCTTTACCACTGGGCCACCGTATGTGTGTGTGTGTGTGTGTGTGTGTGTGTGTGTGTGTGTACTCACCTAATTGTGGTTGCAGGGGTCGAGACTCTGTGTGTGTGTGTGTGTGTGTGTGTGTGTGTTTGTGTGTGTGTGATAAAATAAGACTGCACTGGGACACAGGCAGCTGCGGTACACCAGAAAGGCGACTGTGTCTTCGCGTTTTCCTATCTGGTTTATTATCATAGGAACAGAGGACCAGTTTAACACACAGGAGGTGGTAACAAAACCCAGTGCCGAGGAAGTCTCAAAGACTAGCGTATGTTGCACATCCTCCAGAGAGCCATAGTTTTGTTTTGGCTGACGGAGTCAACACCACCTCTTAAGACTGAGGGACTGATCACCTCAAACTACCTCCTCATGCCTTCCACAGTCTTCAGTAGATTCATCAGAGCTGAGGGAATGATCACCTCAAATTGCTTTCACATGTCTTCCAGCAACTTAAGAATTATTTTTCAGCATTGGCTTGATAAAGACACAGCTTAGCGGAATATGTACACAATAAAGCTACCCATGTGTACTTTGTCTTGTTTTTCAACTACATACTTGGTTTTATGTATCTTCAGTATATAATAAGACAATAGTCTCTTTATTACTGTTAGACTACCAAGTGGGAATGTATGAACTACATAGGTAATGGGTTTAACAACTCAACCTGTAGAACGACCATCTCAAGCTGTAGAACGACCATCTCAAGCTGTAGAACGACCATCTCAAGCTGTAGAACGACCATCTCAAGCTGTAGAACGACCATCTCAAGCTGTAGAACGATCATCTCAAGCTGTAGAACGACCATCTCAAGCTATAGAACGACCAACTCAAGCTGCGGTAATGTTTAACACATTCAGCTTGACTACCAAGTATGAAAGATCCGTAGTACAATATGAACACTTTACATTTTTATCTGTTGAAATATTCACGAGCAGCTGTTCAAGGCGACATTGACCAGCAAATGCTGGAGATTTTACGTTGCCTAAACTCTTTTGACGGAGTTGTAAATTTTTAATGGATCACACCAAATTCCTGGAGACCAATAATTTTCTGTTATAAAAAATACTAGCATACTAGAATTTATACATTTATACTGCTGTCAACTTCTACGGAATTTACATTGTAACGTGAGGTTAGTCAGAGTCGGGCAGGCTGGCTATTGTATGTCACTACTGCATTTATATTGTAGCTACTAAGTGTATTTTATTCTACATTCCTATCGTATCTATATTGTATAGTCCTATTCAATTCTAGGGAGGTGCCATACGAGGGAGGTGCCATTCGAGGGATGTGCCATACCACAGAGGTGCCATTTCCGAGACACTGCATGATCCCAACGAGTTTTGAGGCTTTCCAAATAATTATTATTTTTTGCAGAGTCCGTCAGAGAGGCAAGCCAGAGTTCCGGAACTAGCTAGGTAATTTTCACCGCTATAAATGGTTTAGTAATTAGCTAGAAGAAACACAAATATGAGAGTTGTGGGGTACAGTAACGTACACGCCTCTAATGTACACAACACGGCCAGCACACACAAAAAATGTGGCTAGACTTCTACAAGCAGAACTAGGCGAGTACACAGCATTGTCACGGGAGCACTGAATCGACCCCTGCAAATGAAATTAGGTGAGCAAACAATACACACACGCACATACACACAGGAGAATGATTTGATCCCAGCAAACATAAGTTGGTGAGCACACAACACCCACAATACGTAGAAGAGCAGTGAATCAACCCCTGTTAGCACAACTAGGTGAGAACACAACATTGTAAACGCACAGGAGCTATGACTTGAGCCCGGCAAACATACCCAAGCAAGTACACAACACAGTCACCAGCTTCGAAGAGCCTGGAACTTATTTCATTCTGGAATACTTGTGGAATTATTTTCCCAGAAACCAAGGGTCTCTAATCCTGTTTGTAATAAATAAGCAAGAGAGTGTCAATAACGTCACAAGAAAATATGAACTGGTATAAACGAAGATTTTTTTTCTGGGAAATGGATTTGCTTAATGAACCGTGATGCTTGCCACACGGCCAGTGTAAACACTGACCCCGTGATGCATGCCACACGGCCAGTGTAAACACTGACCCCGTGATGCATGCCACACGACCAGTGTAAACACTGACCCCGTGATGCATGCCACACGGCCAGTGTAAACACTGACCCCGTGATGCATGCCACACGACCAGTGTAAACACTGACCCCGTGATGCATGCCACACGACCAGTGTAAACAATGACCCCGTGATGCATGCCACACGACCAGTGTAAACACTAACCCCGTGATGCATGCTACACGACCAGTGTAAACACTAACCCCGTGATGCATGCCACACGACCAGTGTAAACACTGACCCCGTGATGCATGCCACACGACCAGTGTAAACACTGACCCCGTGATGCATGCCACACGACCAGTGTAAACACTGACCCCGTGATGCATGCCACACGACCAGTTTAAACACTAACCCCGAACCCAGCCTTCAAGACTAGCTACATGTCTAGCATACGACGTAGTCAGTCATGCTTATCAAGTTCGCTGTCAAGTGTGCTTGTCAATGGTAAAGAAACAAGCAACTATAATGTTTGCTAAGAAAAATTACTGCTGTGTTTTTTAAAGAATTTGAGAACAAGAAGAAAGTGAGACAGATTTCCTGTCCTGGACTGGCAGGAATAACATCTTACAGAAGAAAGACACTTTTCAAAACAAGCTTTAACTGGGACAACATTTCGTAACACAGAGAGAAACGTTGTCCCGAATAAAAGCTGGTTCAGCAAATTTTGTCTTTTCTCCACCACTGTCGACACTTTACGTTGATCAAAGCCAGTTCTGGGGTTTACACCACCTGGTTAATGGGAGGTAATCAGATTAGAACAGAAAGAAGGGGAAGGGATAGCTCCAGTTTCTTGAATCAAGAGTCTTTTCACCGGCATCAAGGTACCTTCCCTTCCCCCTCCTTTGAAAGGTGGTAGTTAATGATCCTAGGGAATGACAGTCACCAGGTGTGATCTAGTTTTTATTACTGGGGTGTTTCCACACCTTCCTGACACCCACCTCCACCTGTTCCGGTAACAAGGTGGTCGTTACAGGTGTGCAGGTTACAAACTTGCTTGGTCCGAGACCTAACCTCCCCCCCCCCACAGAAGACTGACCCTCCACACTGCCACTGGGGGCAGTAACCCCCGAAACCATCAATAGGAGTCCCCGGGCTGAAGTTCTCCATATTATTTGTTAAAAGAACTGAACCTAACGGCAGTTGTGAGCAGGAGAGACATGATCACTTCGTAAGCGATACTTACGGGAAACTGAAAGGGAGAATAGGAACATAGTTGTTTAAAAGCGAGGAACAGGAACGAGGAATGACGGGCACGGAAGGAGTAAAAAGACGTGTATCAGATGTGAAGACATTTTTCTTTCGTCTCAGTGTTAAGGCATTGGAATGAGCCAGATGGGTGACGTGACGGAGAGAAGGACACTGGTTGTCTTCAAGAGGGAGCTGGACAGATACCTAAAGTCATTACGGGATCAGCCGGGCTGTGGTTCGTACTTTGGTAGACTGATGATACCATTGGCAGTGACACAGTGCACCAGAGTCCTTCATTGACACAACATTTCACCCATCATTGGGCGAAACGTTTTTCAAATGAAGAACACAAGAATGGAGGAACACTGCAGCAGGCCTACTGGCCCATACGATGCAGGTCCTTATCACCTATTTCCACCCATGTATTTGTTCAACTTATTCCTAATGCATTTCTCCCCTGGTGGAGATGGTATCAGAATAGTGAGGGTGGAGGACGGCAGGAGTATCAGCGGGGTGTGGGCGGGGGTGGGCGACTGTGTCAGCAGGGTGTGGGCGAGAATGGGAGGCTGGGTGAGGACGGACCGAGCCTGGACGATGGGCGTGCCTGACTAAGGCTCGTGACTCGTGCATAACAAAGGGTAACCAGGATGCGTAGTTGTTAGTTCGTTGCGTCCAATAACATAGCAGCCCATTCCCAGCCAGGTGGCTTTATCCCAGCGTGGGCGGCGGGGCGTCACGCCGCCCTCAGGAAGAGGAAGTGACGCTGGCAGTAGGACAGGAAGTAGAGGTGTAGGAACAGTGCTGGGAAGGCAACAGGTGGAGGGGTAGGTAGGTAGGTACACAGGCAGGCGGGACCCTTTCAGCCTGCCGGGGACTCCACCCTCTACTAACCTACTTTCCAAACACTGCCGCAAACACACACACACACACACACAGGTTCCATACACAGCTTTAAGAAGAGGTATGATAAAGCTCGTGGCGCAGGGAGAGTGACCCAGTAGCGGCCAGTGAAGAGGCGGGGCCAGGAGCTATGTCTCGACCCCTGCAACCACAACTAGGTGAGTACAACTAGGTGAGTACACACACACACACACACACACACCACACCTACCAAAATTATCACAACCACCATACACCACAATTACTGTTACTACACACACACACCACAGCCATCACACACACACACACACACACACACACCCCGGTGGCCTAGTGGTAAAGCTCTCGCTTCACGCACGGAGGGCCCGGGTTCTATTCCCGACGGGGCGGAAACATTTCGAAGTGTTTCCTTACTCACACACACACACACATACATACAACAGGCCTAGTGTCAAATCGACATGTGCCTAGGACAAAATGGTAACTAACTAACTAACTAACTAACTAACAAACACACTCGTCTTCACGAAACGGAGGGTCGGGTTCAGTTCGGCGGGGGGAAACATTTCGAAGTGTTTCCTCACACACACATACACACACACACACACAACAGGCCTAGTGTCTAATCGACATGTGCCTAGGACAAAATGGTAACTAACTAACTAACACACACACATACACACACCACACACGTCATTTGCGAAGAAAATGAGGGTATCTTGGTACCAGATTAGTAGGGAGAGAGAGAGAGAGAGGGTGCAACACAGTTATGAGAAGGGAGAGAGGGTGCAACACAGTTATGAGAAGGGAGATAGGGTGCAACACAGTTATGAGAAGGGAGAGAGGGTGCAACACAGTTATGAGAAGGCAGAGAGGGTGCAACACAGTTATGGAAGGAAAGGGAGAGAGAGGTGCAACACAGTTATGGGAAGGGAGAGAGGGTGAACACAGTTATGGGAGGAGAGGGTGCAACACAGTTATGGGGAGAGAGGTGCAACACAGTTATGGGAGGGGAGAGAGGTGCAACACAGTTATGGGAGGGAGAGAGGGTGCAACACAGTTATGGAGGGGAGAGAGGGTGCAACACAGTTATGGGAGGGAGAGAGGGTGCAACACAGTTATGGGAGGAGAGGTGAACAGTTAGGGAGGAGAGAGGGTGCAACACAGTTATGGAGGGGAAGAGGGAACCAGTTATGGAGGGAGAGGGTGAACACAGTTATGGGAGGGAGAGAGGGTGCAACACAGTTATGGGGGGAGAGAGGGTGCAACACAGTTATGGGAGGGAGAGAGGGTGCAACACAGTTATGGGAGGGGAGAGGGTGCAACACAGTTATGGAGGGAGAGGTGCACACAGTTAGGAGAGAGGTGCAACACAGTTATGGAGGGGAGAGAGGGTGCAACACATTATGGGAGGGAGAGAGGGTGCAACACAGTTATGGGAGGGAGAGAGGGTGCAACACAGTTATGGGAGGGAGAGAGGGTGCAACAGTTATGGAGGGGAGAGAGGTGCAACACAGTTATGGGAGGGGAGAGAGGGTGCAACACAGTTATGGAGGGAGAGAGGGTGCAACACAGTTATGGGAGGGAGAGAGGGTGGCAACACAGTTATGGGAGGGGAGAGAGGGTGCAACACAGTTATGGAGGGAGAGAGGGTGCAACACAGTTATGGGAGGGAGAGAGGGTGCAACACAGTTATGGGAGGGGAGAGAGGGTGAACACAGTTATGGGAGGGAGAGAGGTGCAACACAGTTATGGGAGGGAGAGAGGGTGAACACAGTTATGGGAGGGAGAGAGGGTGCAACACAGTTATGGGAGGGTAGAGAGGGTGCAACACAGTTATGGGAGGGAGAGAGGGTGCAACACAGTTATGGGAGGGGAGAGAGGGTGCAACACAGTTATGGGAGGGGAGAGAGGGTGCAACACAGTTATGGGAGGGGAGAGAGGGTGCAACACAGTTATGGGAGGGGAGAGAGGGTGCAACACAGTTATGGGAGGGGAGAGAGGGTGCAACACAGTTATGGGAGGGGAGAGAGGGTGCAACACAGTTATGGGAGGGGAGAGAGGGTGGAACACAGTTATGGGAGGGTAGAGAGGGTGCAACACAGTTATGGAGGGGAGAGAGGTGCAACACAGTTATGGGAGGGGAGAGAGGGTGCAACACAGTTATGGGAGGGAGAGAGGGTGAACACAGTTATGGGAGGGAGAGAGGGTGCAACACAGTTATGGAGGGAGAGAGGTGAACACAGTTATGGAGGGAGAGAGGGAACACGTTATGGAGGAGAGAGGTGCAACACAGTTATGGAGGGAGAGAGGGTGAACAGTTATGGAGGGAGAGGGTGCAACACAGTTATGGGAGGGAGAGAGGGTGCAACAGTTATGGAGGGAGAGAGGGTGCAACACAGTTATGGGAGGGGGAGAGGGTGCAACACAGTTATGGGAGGGAGAGAGGGTGGCAACAGTTATGGAGGAGAGGGTGCAACACAGTTATGGGGGAGAGGGGAACACAGTTATGGGGAGAGAGGGTGAACACAGTTTGGGAGGAGAGAGGTGCAACACAGTTATGGGAGGGAGAGAGGGTGAACACAGTTATGGGAGGGAGAGAGGGTGCAACACAGTTATGGGAGGGAGAGAGGAAGTTGCAACACAGTTATGGGAGGGGAGAGAGGGTGGAACACAGTTATGGGAGGGTGAGAGAGGGTGCAACACAGTTATGGGAGGGAGGAGAGAGGGTGCAACACAGTTATGGGAGGGAGAGAGGGTGCAACACAGTTATGGGAGGGAGAGAGGGTGCAACACAGTTATGGAGGGAGGGTGAACACAGTGTGTGGAGGGAGAGAGGTGCAACACAGTTATGGGAGGGTAGAGAGGGTGCAACACAGTTATGGGAGGGGAGAGAGGGTGCAACACAGTTATGGGAGGGGAGAGAGGGTGCAACACAGTTATGGGAGGGGAGAGAGGGTGCAACACAGTTATGGGAGGGGAGGGTGTTGAGAGAGGGTGCAACACAGTTATGAGGGAGAGAGGGTGCAACACAGTTAGGAGGAGAGAGTGCAACACAGTTATGGAGGGGAGAGAGGTGCAACACAGTTGTCAGTGGAGGGAGAGAGGGTGCAACACAGTTATGGGAGGGGAGAGAGGGTGCAACACAGTTATGGGAGGGGAGAGAGGGTGCAACACAGTTATGGGAGGGGAGAGAGTGTGCAACACAAGGGCAACACAACAAAGGCAGTACCGCCACTCCTCAGGTTATATGTTATCACTGAAAACTGACCACGCTCAAAGCTGTCTCACGCCCAGCCCCGCCCAGAGCCGCCCACAAGTCTACCTGCCACCACTGTCCACCAGCCTACCACCACTGTCCACCAGCCTACCACCACTACACACTAGCACAGATCAGTTTGTACTATAATTTTTTCAAGTATCCACCAGTACTTTAATTATACTAATACTGTACCTTCACTTGTTTCTACATCACCAACACATCACCTACATCACCAACACATCACCTACATCACCAACACATCACCTACATTACCAACACATCACCTACAACTAGTCCTAACCAACGACTCATCACTTCAATGCATCTTCAATAGAACATCGCAGATCAACCAAAACAGCATAAAAAACATCATCACCAACACATCACCACTAACCCATCACCATCAACACGCCCCCAACAGCATCACCAACATACCCAACTCAGCATCAATGCTGTAATCTTAAGTATCCCAGTCTCAGGCTTCTTACAACTCTCTAGTTCACCTTAGCTGACTCTGACTACACTTTCCGGTCCACAACCTTTTTCTTTGCCTCAGTGAATAAAGTTCTTTGTCTCCCCTTCCTCAGTTCTATGGTTCACTTTATCTCTCATAGAACCATCTGCCGACACTCTCTTATTGCCTATAGTTTTATTGATGCTCTTATCACCTTGTTCTATCCTACGTTTACATGCAATTTCCTTCTTTCCCATAAACTCCCAACTTTTTTTCAGGATCTCCCAAAAGTACAGTGTCATCGGCAAAAAGCAACTATGATAACTCCAACGAAAATAAGTCACTTTGTCTGGCTTTTTGGGGGGGATTATCCTAGGAAATTTACACTATGTATGATAATTGTACTTATGTGTACCTGTGCCTAAATAAACTTACTTAATTTATGCCATATTCACCATCTTTCAATCCCACGCCTATCCTTAGCACACTAGCGTTCACTTCTGTAAATATGCTAAAATAACCATGGTAGCATCGCAAGTGCCCGTCTGAGGCCTACTTTTTTTTTTTTTTTAGGAGCAACGTCAGATCAATCTTCTTGACTGGCCAAGTGACAGCTGACATTGGAATTGCATACGCAACATATGTATAAGTATTTTGAGTGCATGGGAGGGTCCCACACACACCTAGCTCCTCTCGGGCCAAGTGTTTATCGACAAGTACCTTTGACAACTGGTAACTAACATCACCAATACATCATCATCAACACATCACAAGAACATCACCAACACATCATCACCAACACATCATCACCAACACATAATCACCAACACATCATCAGCAGCACACCAGCACATCACCAACACATCGTCACCAGCACATCACCAGTATACCCTCAACATATTAATTAATTAAAGAAGCACCAGTTAGTCATGGCTGGAGTGGGCACGACCTTGCTGAGAGAAAGTTGGTATTGGTCTCCACGGAGTGAGGGAACCACGCCCTCAGTGATGCCTCCCACGTAGTGACCCACGCACCACGCTCTACCCTCCATGCTCTACCCTCCATGCACTACCCTCCATGCTCTACCCTCCATGCTGTAACCTCACATACTCTCGCCCAGCACAATATATCTCAATGCAACAAAACGCCACAAACACAAACACACAGACACACACCCACCCACACACACACACACACACACACACACACACACACACACACACACACACACACACACACACACACACACACACACACACACACACACACACACACACACACACACACACACACACACACACACACACACACACACACACACACACACACACACACACACACACACACACACACACACACACACACACACACCACACACACACACACAACACACACACACACACACATACCACACACACACCTGACACTGAAGATCCAACAGTCCATTACCAGCTTTACATATATAAACACCGCGGTCAATAGTGCAATACGATGGCAACATGGCATTAGATTTGAAAATAATCAATTTGACGATATACGCATATAAGTTCTCATTTACTCTGACAGCCTTTACATTTTAGTGATATACGCTTTAACTCTGAATACGATCTTGGTATGAAGAGCATTAGTACATAATGTTAAAAGAGAATTAAAAATTATTTCGAATGTCGGGGGAATGTATACATAGGCCAGAGTAGATCCATAGCTCACTGGGATAATATGAACGTAGTTAAGCACATTTAGAGAGCAGTTTGCAATGTAAATATGCTGAATGGGTGTAGTAACCAGGCTCTAGGCTCAGTTATACATACTTCTGGCAGGTTGTTGTATATGCACGAAGGGAGATCAAGCTGAGTATGTATTCGGCCTGATGATCACTCTCTTCGACTCCATGTGCTGCAATTTTCCACTTGTTGATAAACAGGGACAGTACACCAGTATTTATTGGTGCAGTTATGAGATTTAGGAAGTCTATAGAAAAGCGCGGCTTGGCAGTAGAGTTGGGGATGAATGGAACAAACTCCCATGTAACGTCAGTGAAGCCAGATCTCTGGGAAACCTTACAAATAGGCTGGATATGCACCTGAGTTGTAGTGGATGGGTGTGAATTAGACTTGCCTAACATGGGCCAGTAGGCCTGTTGCAGTTATTCTACACTTTTATATGTATATATATATATATATATATATATATATATATATATATATATATATATATATATATATATATATATATATAGTATATATATGTTCCTCTTATTTCTGAGATGGAATAATACGCTGGACTTTCTGGACAAATGCCACCTTTCTGTCTACTTGGCATTTGGCTGATCTCCTTCAGTAAACCCAATGGTCCAGATGGAACTTGGGTTTGAAGTTTAATGGTCCGTCCACCTTCTCTTTACTTTCAAATGACATCGGTTTTACTTCCTGAAAGCTTCGGATAAATGAGGCCACATCTCATATCAGATGAACAGTGCACATTCCACCATGAATATTTCCAGGATTATAAATATTTAAGGTGAAGCACATTGTATAGAATATCTGTAGTTTCTGAGAGATTTAAAACTTGATAATTTATGAAGAGTTTGTGTGTACTCACCTTGTTGTCGTTGCAGTGGTCGAGTCATAGCTCCTGGCCCTGCCTCTTCCCTGGTCTCTACAAAGTCCACTCTCTCCCTGCTCCATGAACTTTATCATACCTCTTCTTAAAGCTGTGTATGTATGTATGTATGTATGTATGTATGTATGTATGTATGTTGTGTGTGTGTGTGTGTGTGTTGTGTGTGTGTGTGTGTGTGTGTGTGTGTGTGTGTGTGTGTGTGTGTGTGTGTGTGTGTGTAGGTACCAGTTATTTTTTATTTTTTTCTAATTTTTATTTTTTTCTATTTTTTTTTTCTAATTTATTACAATTCATTTAAAACTTCGCAACAATCTCTTTGTTAAATGCTGCACGTTTTTAATATACTGTATTTGCCTTACTTTGGGGTGGCTATGTGTAGGTTACTATGCAATGAATAAGGTCAGTGAATAAATACATTCTAGGAAATGCTCAAAAATGTATATGTTGCGCACAGTGTAAATAATACTATTCAAGAGTATCTAGTTCTAGCAATATGTAATTTTTTATCCAAATGCTTACTCAGACACAAGATGACAGTAAGGTACTTAGACATGTCTACAATATCTATTCAAAGATATCTATTTTCCCTTAACATTTATCATCCAACATGCGTTCTTTAAGACGACCAGCATGACACTAGTGACAAGTTAGTAGGGTCAGTCTCACGCCATTCTCTGGAGCCCATGTTGTGGTCCTCTTGACATTTAAATCACAACAGCTTCGGAATGCCTTCTACTTAAAAAGACAGGCTTCAATACCAAGTTGCTAGGGTCACAAGACAGCTTCAGGTACCACTTGCTATGTAATACACAAGACAGCTTCGGAGTGCCACTTGCTATGTAATACACAAGACAGCTTCGGAGTGCCACTTGCTACGTAATACACAAGACAGCTTCAGAGTGCCACTTGCTATGTAATACACAAGACAGCTTCAGAGTACCACTTGCTATGTAATACACAAGACAGCTTCGGAGTGCCACTTGCTATGTAATACACAAGACAGCTTCGGAGTGCCACTTGCTACGTAATACACAAGACAGCTTCGAGTGCCACTTGCTAGTAATACACAAGACAGCTTCAGAGTGCCACTTGCTATGTAATACACAAGACAACTTCGGAGTGCCACTTGCTACGTAATACACAAGACAGCTTCGGAGTGCCACTTGCTACGTAATACACAAGACAGCTTCAGAGTGCCAGTTGCTATGTAATACACAAAACAACTTCGGAGTGCCACTTGCTATGGAATACACAAGACAGCTTCGGAGTGCCACTTGCTATGTAATACACAAGACAGCTTCGGAGTGCCACTTGCTACGTAATACACAAGACAGCTTCGGAGTGCCACTTGCTATGTAATACACAAGACAGCTTCGGAGTGCCACTTGCTATGTAATACACAAGACAGCTTCAGAGTGCCACTTGCTATGGAATACACAAGACAGCTTCGGAGTGTCACTTGCTATGTAATACACAACACAGCTTCGGAGTGCCACTTGCTACGTAATACACAAGACAGCTTCTGAGTGCCACTTGCTACATAATACACAAGACAGCTTCAGAGTGCCACTTGCTATGTAATACACAAGACAACTTCGGAGTGCCACTTGCTACGTAATACACAAGACAGCTTCGGAGTGCCACTTGCTACGTAATACACAAGACAGCTTCAGAGTGCCAGTTGCTATGTAATACACAAAACAGCTTCGGAGTGCCACTTGCTACGTAATACACAAGACAGCTTCTGAGTGCCACTTGCTACTAATACACAAGACAGCTTCAGAGTGCCACTTGCTAGTAATACACAAGACACTTCGAGTGCCACTTGCTACGTAATACACAAGACAGCTTCGAGTGCCACTTGCTACGTAATACACAAGACAGCTTCAGAGTGCCACGTTGCTAGTAATACACAAGAACAGCTTCGAGTGCCACGTGCTATGGAATACACAAGACAGCTTCGGAGTGCCACTTGCTAGGAATACACAAGACAGCTTCGGAGTGCCACTTGCTATGGAATACACAAGACAGCTTCAGAGTGCCACTTGCTATGGAATACACAAGACAGCTTCGAGTGCCACTTGCTAGAATACACAAGACACTTCAGTGCCATTTGCTATAATACACAAGACAGCTTCGGAGTGCCACTTGCTAGAATACACAAGACAGCTTCAGAGTGCCATTGCTATGAATACACAAGACAGCTTCAGTGCCACTTGCTATGGAATACACAAGACAGCTTCGGAGTGCCACTTGCTATGGAATACACAAGACAGCTTCGGAGTGCCACTTGCTATGGAATACACAAGACAGCTTCGGAGTGCCACTTGCTATGGAATACACAAGACAGCTTCGGAGTGCCACTTGCTATGGAATACACAAGACAGCTTCGGAGTGCCACTTGCTATGGAATACACAAGACAGCTTCAGAGTGCCACTTGCTATGGAATACACAAGACAGCTTCGGAGTGCCACTTGCTACAAATCACACTCGGTAAAACCTCCCATCTTCGTCCTACACAAGATTCTCAGTAACAATAGAAGGCAAACAGTGACGTTTCTAAGAACTATTGTGTACTTCTTGACTGGTTCTCTCACTCTACATAATAATAACGCGGGACACCCAGTTTACACAGAAAGTCAATGGAGTTCACCCGGTTCATAGAAAGTAGACGTAGCATACCTGGAGAGTATACCTGGAGAGGGTTTCGGGGGTCAACGCCCCCGCGGCTCTGTCTGAGACCAGGCCTCGTGGTGGATCAGGGTCTGATCAACCAGACTGTTACCGCTACCTACCAAGGATGAACTGGTCACCTCAAAACAATTACTACTGCTACTAAGTAAACAATAGTAAGTCACAATAAAGAAACTAGAACAATACACAAAGAGGCCGCACATCGGAGACTGAAACTTATGACGATGTTTCAGGCCAATTCGGACCGAAACGTCGTTGTAAATGCCTTTCTCCTATATGGGGGTTATCTGTGGATATTACTACTACCAGTGTCATAACCGCACATGTGTCTTAATCGAATTTTTTTTATCTTCTCACAGACGCACTTTTCTATCTTGGCTCACAAAACACTTTTCTAACAAGTCCTAAAAAAAACACTTTTCTAACAAGTCCTAAAAAAAAAAAAAAAACTTTTCTAACTCACTTCTCTCGCATATGCACTTTTCAATTTAATTCAGAGCATTTAACAAGTACTAAAAACTTAGTCGATCACCCACAGCCTGATTGATCATAAACCGAGCCGGGTTTAGCGCCTCAAGAAGTACCATATACAATATCTCACTTTTAAACTGTTCAGTTTTATCGTGATCTTCAATTTTCTGGAATAATATTCCCAAATTTTCCATAAATTCCAACATATTTTTTCGAAAAAATATGAATGCATTTTAGCAGTAAAATAAGATTAACTAATTGTATATTATAAAATCAAATATATAAAATAAAACAATGAAAAAAAATATTTAACCCAGGAAATAAATATATTTCAATTTAAAGGGAATCCAATTGAAATAAAATGCTATATAAAAATACTAGTGCTGGGGAGGCTGTCAGGAGGGGAGGTTGTCAGGAGGGGAGGTTGTCAGGAGGGGAGGTTGTCAGGAGGAGGTTGTAGGAGGAGGTTGGTCAGGAGGAGGTTGTCAGGAGGAGGTTGTCAGGAGGAGGTTGTCAGGAGGGAGGTTGTCAGGAGGAGGTTGTCAGGAGGGAGGTTGTCAGGAGGGAGGTTGTCAGGAGGGAGGTTGTCAGGAGGAGGTTGTCAGGAGGGAGGTTGTCAGGAGGGAGGTTGTCAGGAGGAGGTTGTCAGGAGGGAGGTTGTCAGGAGGAGGTTGTCAGGAGGAGGTTGTCAGGAGGGAGGTTGTCAGGAGGGAGGTTGTCAGGGAGGTTGTCAGGAGGAGGTTGTCAGGAGGGAGGTTGTCAGGAGGGAGGTTGTCAGGAGGGAGGTTGTCAGGAGGAGGTTGTAGGGGGAGGTTGTCAGGAGGAGGTTGTCAGGAGGGAGAGGTTGTCAGGAGGGAGGTTGTCAGGAGGGAGGTTGTCAGGAGGAGGTTGTCAGGAGGAGGTTGTCAGGAGGGAGGTTGTCAGGAGGGAGGTTGTCAGGAGGGAGGTTGTCAGGAGGGAGGTTGTCAGGAGAGGAGGTTGTCAGAGAGGAGGTTGTCAGGAGGGAGGTTGTCAGGAGGGAGGTTGTCAGGAGGTTGTCAGGGAGGTTGTCAGGAGGGAGGTTGTCAGGAGGAGGTTGTCAGGAGGGGAGGTTGTCAGGAGGAGGGAGAGTTGTCGAGGAGGGAGGTTGTCAGGAGGGAGGTTGTCAGGAGGAGGTGTCAGGAGGGAGGTTGTCAGGAGGGAGGCTGTCAGGAGGAGGTTGTCAGGAGGAGGTTGTAGGAGGGAGGTTGTCAGGAGGAGGTTGTCAGGAGGAGGTTGTCAGGAGGAGGTTGTCAGGAAGGAGGTTGTCAGGAGAGGAGGTTGTCAGAGGGGAGGTTGTCAGGAGGGGAGGTTGTCAGGAGGGGAGGTTGTCAGGAGGGGAGGTTGTCAGGAGAGGAGGTTGTCAGGAGGGGAGGTTGTCAGGAGGGGAGGTTGTCAGGAGGGGAGGTTGTCAGGAGGGAGGATGTCAGGAGGGAGGTTGTCAGGAGGAAGTTGTCAGGGGAGGTTGTCAGGAGGGAGGTTGTCAGGAGGAGGTTGTCAGGAGGAGGTTGTCAGGAGGGAGGTTGTCAGGAGGGAGAGTTGTCAGGAGGGAGGTTGTCAGAAGGGAGGTTGTCAGGAGGGAAGGTTGTCAGGAGAGGAGGTTGTTAGGAGAGGAGGTTGTCAGGAGGGGAGGTTGTCAGGAGGGGAGGTTGTCAGGAGGGGAGGATGTCAGGAGGGGAGGTTGTCAGGAGGGGAGGTTGTCAGGAGGGGAGGCTGTCAGGAGGGGAGGTTGTCAGGAGGGGAGGTTGTCAGGAGGGGAGGTTGTCAGGAGGGGAGGTTGTCAGGAGGGGAGGTTGTCAGGAGGGGAGGTTGTCAGGAGGGGAGGTTGTCAGGAGGGGAGGTTGTCAGGAAGGGAGGTTGTCAGGAGGGGAGGTTGTCAGGAGGGGAGGTTGTCAGGAGGGGAGGTTGCTAAGAGGGGAGGTTGCCAGGGGAAATGGATGACGTAGGAGGTATACTAACAGAGCAATTGGACTCTTTCTATATAAAAAGAACGCCTCCATAGTAAACCTCTGTAAGTGAAGCCTCAGCTCTACCTCACCTCTGTAAGCGAATAAGAGGCAGACAGATTCCATCTTAGGGAATCATACCTCCAGGTCTCTGGATGAAGAGCCCTTCACGGACGTAAAGGGTACCAGGGCGGTAGGAACTTAGCCAATACGTCAGAATAAAGTGTCACTGGCCGCGTCAGTGACTAGGAATTTCAATAAAGTTTTTGCAACGAGAGTGAACCATGAATGTGCAATTATTGACCATTTAGTCCAAATATTGCAAACATGCACGCATATGTTTCTGTATATATATATATATATATATATATATATATATATATATATATATATATATATATATATATATATATATATATATATATATATATATATATATATATATATATATATATATATATAATAGTTATTTAATTAATGAATTCTGAGGGAGAGAGACACGCTACCTCACTGAACTCAGATAAATGTCATATACAAAATTAAACTGATGAAATAGAGAAGGAGAGACGAAACGAATACCAAAGAGGATTCGATAAGAAAGTGAGAAGGCAAGAAAGACGAGGGAGAGAGAGACAGACAGACAGATAGAGATAATGGTGGAGAGCAAACCAGGAAGTAGGCAAGAGGTACAGAAAGGAAGGAATATGAAAAAGGTAGAAAATAAACAGAGAATTTGAAGGGCATGAGGAAATAAGGAAAGTAAATGAAAGACGGTAGAAAGGAAGAAAAGAAAAGGAAGGAAATAGGAAAGAAGTACACGAAAGACATAAAAAAACGTACTGTAAGCACGATGATAAAGCTTCAAGAGAAACATAAGAGGATGAAGCGAGCCAAAAAAAATAAAAATAAATAGGAATCAAAAGGAAAACCAAGAACCCTAAAGCACTTAGCTACGAAAAGACTTGTAAACAATGTCTCTCAAGATATGCTCTTTTAACAGAGTTATTGAGGCATTGTGTCCTGTAGCTTGGTTGGAAGCGCACTCACACATTAAGGTCCGTAGTTCGATCCCCGGTACGGGTGAATACCTGCTGTCCCTGTTCACCTAGTAATAAATAGGTACCTGGGTGTTAGTCGACTGGTGTGGGTCGCATCCTGGGGACACAGTTGACCTAATTTGCCAGAAATGTTCTGCATAACCAGGGGCTTCTATATAGTATGTCACTGATGTCAGCTATGGTACATGTACACCTAACTCCCTTCTTCCATTCATTCCTTCCTTCCTTCCTTCCTTCCATCCTTGCCTTTCTCCCTCCCCGCCCTCCCTCTTCCACATTTCTCCTCGGACGCTCTACGGTAAACCAATTACTTCCGGCGTCATTGTCGTAATTTGAGAGACGCAACGTGACCTGTGTGGTAAGTAGAAGGGGGTGGTGGGGGTGGTGGTGGTGGTGGTGGTGGTGGTGGGGGTGTTGGTGGTGGTGGTGGTGGTGGTAGTGCTAGTAGTCATGATAGTCGTAGTCATAAGGTCGACGCTGAAACAAATGCTTCATCAGCTTTGAGTTGATGGGAAACGACAGGTCGTACAGCGCCTCCAGTCGTTACTGATAGCTGGAGCTCACCTCTTGAAACCCATGAGAGGGTCGTGGGTGCTGGAGGCCACCTCTTGAAACCCATGAGAGGGTCGTGGGTGCTGGAGCCCACCTCTTGAAACCCACAAGAGGGCCGTGGGTGCCGGGTGAGAATTCCTCTTCAGCATCATTACTTCTCTTCCTGAGAGTACTCAAGAAACCAAAAAAATGTACTCTAAGAACAAGCAGCTGCAGTTACTTTTACGTACTCGGGTACTCGAGAGCGAACTGCGGCCTTGTGTAAGGAGTACTGGGGATCGAACCGGCGGCCTTTCATTTGCAAGTTCACCAGTACACCGGTGCGGTCTCCAGTGCTCCCTACACAGCTAGTTACCTCCACAACAGACTCATTTATATTAGAGCTTCTGGAGCATCCAGAACATCTAGTGACGTACCTCCATACATCGGGATTAATACCTAAACTCTATTCAAATGCAATTATGCTCATTACCATTTTCAGATTAGTTATAAAAGGCAAAACAAATCCCATGTTGATGACCAACTAGGTCAAATAATCCCACGGTTTATTTTTAACATATATTATGGAAAAAAACAGAGGGATTTACTCATCAACACAAGAACAGCTCAGTACAGCATGATTAACTGCTCGTTGAACCTAAAATCGCAGCTTGGCTAATGAGCTAGTTTATTTACAATAGTTAGCTTCATTACGTTTTTCATTTAACAGTGTCATCTGCGTTGCCTCATATAATTAAGAAGAGTTTTAAAAGCTAGATTTATGAAGATATAAGTTGTTTCTTAACTTCTTGAAAAAATCTTCCAGAGAAGGCAAGACGGAGATTATTATTATTATTATTATTATTATTATTATTATTATTATTATTATTATTATTATTATTATTATTATTATCAATATTATTATTTTTATTATTATTATTATTAATATTATTTTTGTTATTATTATTATTACTTTTACTATTATTTTCGTGAAGAAGCACTAAATCCTCAGGAGTCATACAGCTCCTGGGATTTGGAAGGCATTAGATTCGATCCAAGGAAGGTAAAAGTAGGTTCATTCCCTTAAAGGAATCGAACCCTTTTTAAGTAGCTTCCCCATACCTGTAATAAGAAAAACCTTATTGAAACTAACATTTGTCTTGGCTTATAAAACAACCAAATACAGTGAATTTTTTTTATAATACAAACATATACAATGATAAACCGTCTTGGTTTATGATACAACTAAGTACAGTCAAAATTTGTTTAGGTTTATAATACATGTATAGTGGTAAATTGCCTTGGTTTATAATACAGCAAATACCGTGATAAACTGTCTTGATTTGTAATACAACCAAATATAGTTATAAATTTTCCCCAGAATAAACGATTCTTTGACATTGCGATATTATTTTCACTGTTCGTATAATCAGTGCTTTAGTTATCCAGTTCACGAATGACTTTTTATTTTATACATTAGTGCCATTTTAAATTACCATTTCGTTCCCTCTTCATATTATTCATCTGTGATCTAATATACATTTGTTACTGGCCTTTTGCACAATTTATTAATTCTCTCTGGCATACTAAGGTTAGTCTGGATTTGACATTTGTCATTTGTGACTTGACGTCTGATCTATGTCTTTGTTAATTGTTTCTTTTTGTCCACTGGGCAAGATTTTGCCACCGAAAGGGTTAACAGGAGTACATTTGCCCCAAAAGGATTAACAGGAGTACATTTGCCCCAAAAGGGTTAACAGGAGTACATTTGCCCCAAAAGGATTAACAGGAGTACATTTGCCCCAAAAGGGTTAACAGGAGTACATTTGCCCCAAAAGGGTTAACAGGAGTACATTTGGATTTATATATACAGTTCACTTATCTGTTACAAGCAAATTTACGAAATTTGCTTAGTATATCTGGTATCATATTTTCATTATCTTGACATGTCACATAGGTTATTATACTCTCTATCTGTATATTCAAATTTGAGAAGATTTGGACGTTGTTTCCGTTCTCTGCCTAAAATTTCCTGTCAGAATTTTGGATTAGCTGTGACTTGTTCCAGTCACGGTATTGTGACGTTGCTCTTGTGAGATAATTGTGAATTGTTGCAGAGACTGTATTGTGATTTTTATTCGTGGTAAAATATTATGTGCAGTGAAAAGCCTTATTTAACGTTTCGCTGTGAGTAAAAATTTATCAAGTCTACCTCGAGTGTAACAACGTCTGTAAAAATATGTTTTCTCTACAGTCTCTCTCGCTTCTTTTTTACCGTGTCTGTCGCTAGGTGATGCCATCCGACTCATCTTAAGCCGGGCTGCTGGAGGGGATGCTGGAGGGGATGCTGGAGGGGATGCTGACTACTGAAAAATGAGAGGAACCGATGCTCTTCTTTCTTGAAAGATATTCTTGTACCTTTGGAGCGTTCCTTAACTCATTTAGGTCCTTCGACGATATTCCACTAACTCAGCTAGAAGGTCCCTCAGGTACCTCACCTAGAAGGGTTCCTCTTATATGAGTCCCTCTAAGATACTCTTGTAACTCGATAGGGCATCCCTAAGGATATGTAACTCAAATAAGAGGACTCCCACAAGGATTCTGCTGTAACTAAGTTAGCAGTGTCCCTCCAAGGATGCTCTTGTAATTCGTCAGTACTTACCCCAAGGATGTCTTGTAACTTAGTTCCCTGTCTACTGCCCTAACTATGTCAACACCCTCCCTTCCCACCATCTTCACCCTCTCCTCCTTCTCCTTCACCACCTCTATTTTCTCCTCGACAACCTCCCCTCCTTATTTTAATATTGGAACCTTCTTTACCCATTCTATCCTTGGAGTCTTCTCCTCCTATTAAAAAATTCAGATCCTATCGTAACTATTGATCCGTCCCTTCCTACGCTACGCTCTCCCTCTGCTAGATATGGACCCTTTACTTCCTATGCTATGAATCCTTAATTTCCTATGCTAAGAATCCTTTCCCCTCCTCTACTAGTTATGGATTCTTGTCTTGCAATGTTAGTCGTGGTTGCAACATATCAACATACAGCAACTCTCACTCATGTAAATAATTTGTAAATATTCAAAAAATGCTAAAAAACGGTATTTTATTGCATTTTTTGACGATTCAAGGCATTTTCAAAGATTTTCTAAAAAAAAAATTTTTTAGATAAAATATACCTATCACTAAGCTTCCACAAAAAAAAATCATAAAATTTCGCTTACTTTTCTGCCATTTTCACTATAACCTCAAATTTTTATTTGTTTATAGTAATCTGTGACATATTTACCATATTTTCCTTCCATTTGTTTATATATCTTCCATTTTCCTCTTGTAAATCCTTGCACAACTAGTGAAAGATTATATCTTGTTTTACCTCAAGACGGTTCTAATATATTATTATTATTTCATGTTTTTTACCAACAAGAGTCACTTAGCATCAAAACGATGCGATGCGACTCTGAAAAACTCGCAAGCCACCAGTGGTGCAACACTGAAGAGCTTACAAGCCACCAGTGGTGCAACACTGAAGAGCTTACAAGCCACCAGTGGTGCAACACTGAAGAGCTTACAAGCCACCAGTGGTGCAACACTGAAGAGCTTACAAGCCACCAGTGGTGCAACACTGAAGAGCTTACAAGCCACCAGTGGTGCAACACTGAAGAGCTTACAAGCCACCATTGGTGCAACACTGAAGAGCTTACAAGCCACCAGTGGTGCAACACTGAAGAGCTTACAAGCCACCAGTGGTGCAACACTGAAGAGCTTACAAGCCACCAGTGGTGCAACACTGAAGAGCTTACAAGCCACCAGTGGTGCAACACTGAAGAGCTTACAAGCCACCAGTGGTGCAACACTGAAGAGCTTACAAGCCACCATTGGTGCAACACTGAAGAGCTTACAAGCCACCAGTGGTGCAACACTGAAGAGCTTACAAGCCACCAGTGGTGCAACACTGAAGAGCTTACAAGCCACCAGTGGTGCAACACTGAAGAGCTTACAAGCCACCAGTGGTGCAACACTGAAGAGCTTACAAGCCACCAGTGGTGCAACACTGAAGAGCTTACAAGCCACCAGTGGTGCAACACTGAAGAGCTTACAAGCCACCATTGGTGCAACACTGAAGAGCTTACAAGCCACCATTGGTGCAACACTGAAGAGCTTACAAGCCACCAGTGGTGCAACACTGAAGAGCTTACAAGCCACCAGTGGTGCAACACTGAAGAGATTACAAGCCACCAGTGGTGCAACACTGAAGAGCTTACAAGCCACCAGTGGTGCAACACTGAAGAGCTTACAAGCCACCATTGGTGCAACACTGAAGAGCTTACAAGCCACCATTGGTGCAACACTGAAGAGCTTACAAGCCACCAGTGGTGCAACACTGAAGAGCTTACAAGCCACCAGTGGTGCAACACTGAAGAGCTTACAAGCCACCAGTGGTGCAACACTGAAGAGCTTACAAGCCACCAGTGGTGCAACACTGAAGAGCTTACAAGCCACCAGTGGTGCAACACATCTCCAGTTGCATAACTTTCTTCCATCACTTCAACATCCTCCAAACTTCTAATTCACTCCCACTCCACCACTCCTCAACGCTTAAGGGGGGCCTGCCAGCCTGCCTGCCTGCCTGCCTGCCTGCCTGCCTGCCTGCCTGCCTGCCTGCCTGCCTGCCTGCCTGCCTGCCTGCCTGCCTGCCTGCCTGCCTGCCTGCCTGCCTGCCTGCCTGCCTGCCTGCCTGCCTGCCTGCCTGCCTGCCTGCCTGCCTGCCTGCCTGCCTGCCAGCCTGCCTGCCTGCCTGCCTGCCTGCCTGCCTACCTGCCTGCCTACCTGCCTGCCTGCCTGCCTGCCTGCCTGCCTGCCTGCCTGCCTACCTGCCTGCCTGCCTGCCTGCCTGCCTGCCTGCCTGCCTACCTGCCTACCTGCCTGCCTACCTGCCTGCCTGCCTGCCTGCCTGCCTGCCTGCCTGCCTGCCTGCCTACCTGCCTGCCTGCCTGCCTGCCTGCTTGCCTGCCTGCCTGCCTGCCTGCCTGCCTGCCTGCCTGCTTGCCTGCCTGCCTGCCTGCCTGCCTGCCTGCCTGCCTGCCTGCCTGCCTGCCTGCCTGTTTGCCTGACTCTTCACATCAGTGCCCGCAACACTGTGTGGGAGACCTCATCAGTGTGTGGGGGGATCCCTTTAACATCGTGTGGGATACATCCAGCACTATGTGGGAGACCACCAACACCGTGTGGGAGACCTCCCATTACCCTCTGAACCAGCTCCTCCCAGCAGAGTGTGTTGGAGAGCCTCTCTCCACTACACTAAAGCATTTGCTACAGCCGACCCTCCCCAGATGCTTCCACACACACACACACACAGGGAGCCCCATTTACCTTGTGCTGCTCTTGTTATGTGCCGCGATGTCACAGCAATCTGAGAGCTATCAAGCTGTTTGTGTTGGTAATAAACTACAATGAAGTGAATCCTGACGACAGTGAAGGAGTTATCACCGAAGCATTTGATAGATACTATAATAAGTGTCTCACTAAGATCTCATAGGCTCTTCTACCTCTCAAAACAATAGTTCCACAGACGCAATCATGTCATCTCATAGGCCCTTCTACCTCTCAAAACAATAGTTCCACAGACGCAATCATGTCATCTCATAGGCCCTTCTACTGGTGCTAGCAGGACTCAGTCCAACGTCAGGAATTAAGTTGAGAAACTTACCAAGTTCCACACTGAGTATGGCTAAGGGTCTGTCTTAAGTCACGGCCCACTGTCTAGGAAATGTCTTTTCACTTCAACTTAAAACTTTTGTCATCTAAGTATCTACAAAGCCGAACGTTCACAGTGTAATTGGAGAACACATTAACCACTATTTTTAAAGGGGTGGACCGGCAAGCCAGGGAAAGGCCTCGGTCAGGTAAACAAAAGCACCAGCTGCAGGTCATCACGTGACTAAGACTCACGCCAAGAAACACTTGTCCTCTTCCCTGACAAACTTTACCTAACCTAAAAAGTGTAATTGGGCAGTGAAGTCCTCTAGTGGCTCATGCTGGGAACTAAGTTTTCGTGTACAAGAAGGGAAGGACAGCATTAAACTCAGCCCATAAATTATTAGACAACAGACATCATGTATTACCATCTAAAATATATATATGTATATATATTAATGAATTTACAACCATACAAATATATAAAAAAAATATAAAGATGGTAAGTTCAGCAGACCGATACCTGGCGTAATTATAGGAAACGATGGAAGTGCGATAATCCTTCCCCTGATAGCTAGATAAACGCCTTTACTAACTATACTTACCTGGGAACTGATCCCCCCGGATCACCTGGGAATTAAGGCCTCCCCCTCCTTCTACCCCAGCCATTCATTCTCCCTCCCCACCCCTCCCCACCCCTAACCCTCCCCTCGCCTCCCCGATTCTCTAACGCTAGCCTCTGGCGCAACGAACGGAAGAGGGAGAGTAGTAGAAAGGAGAGAAGAACGAAAGGAAAGGAAGTAGTAGAAAGGAATGAAGGAGGGAAGTAGTAAGGAAGAAAGGGAGTGGTAGATAGGGAAAAAGGAAACGGATAGAGAAAGGAAGAAAGGGAGTGGTAGACATGGAAAAAGGAGAGGGATAGAAAAAGGAAGCAGAGTAATAGAAAGAAATGAAGGAGAGAAGTAGAAAGAAACGGGGGAAGACAGAAATAGAAAGAAGAAGACAGAGAGGCATAAAGAAAAGAGAGAGGGGTACAAAAAAGAGAGAGGTAGAAATAAAGGACGGTAGAAAGAAAAAGAGAAGGGTAATAGAAAGAAAAAAAAATAGTAATAGAAAGGAAGATATAGCAGTAAAAAGGAACAAGAAGAGCGACATAACGAAAGAAGGAAAAGAGCAACCGAAGGAAAAAGAGGTAGACAGAAAAGAAGGTTCAGTAGATAATAGAGAAAGCAATAGAAAGAAAGGCAATCAGGGACGTAAGTACACGATAGCTAATATTTACTACGGACGTATACGATAGCTAATATTTACTAGGGACGTACACCATAGCTAATATTTACTACGGACGTACACCATAGCTAATATTTACTACGGACGTACACCATAGCTAATATTTACTACGGACGTACAACATAGCTAATATTTACTACAGACGTACACGATAGCTTACGATCGTTATGAGCAACTGGAAAAATCTCTGTAGAGCTTCAAAAGTTGTACAGAGAGCGAAACGTCGTGGCGATGAAACTTTATTTCGAAACGTGCGTCTTCGTCTGCTACAGCGGTGTCAGCCAGCAAAATAGTGATCAGATCTGCGCACCTCGAGGAGACCTGCGTACAATGCAGGACATTTATTAAAGGAAACGATTCGCCCACGAGAGGCTTCATCAGTCTTAACCTTGTTAGGCAAATGGTCGCAGATGCGACTAACGCTCACACATTTTACTGTGGCAACGTCTCGCTCTCCAGGACCTTTGTCAAGCCGTTAAAAACATCACAAGGACACAGAGGCGAAACGTTTTTTTGTCTTCAATAACTGTCCTCAAGTCCTTTCCCGCAGGTTGTCACTGTCACCGCACCTTTCACAACCATCTGCGCACCTTCGCTCCGGGAAGGGGGAAACGAGTTTTTTTGTTTGTTTACATTCCTGGAAAATAGTCGGGAAACAGTTCTTCCCTAAGGCACTCGGGGGGAGGGGGAGGGAAAGAGAGAGGAGGACTAAGGGTGAATACAAAGTTTGGCTGGAATGGACCAAAACAGTAAAGGGAGTTAGGACGCTAGTACACTCTTCTGGTTCAGTTTTTTGACTTCGATGTGGCTAGTTTGTTGTGTGCGTCGTATTCTTTCTGTGGCCTGAAGCGGATGATTTATTGTCTGCAACCATATTCATCCCGTAGACGGTAGTGGATAGTTTGTGCCCTCATATTCATGCTGTAGACGACAGTGGATAGTTTGTGTTCTCATATAAATCTTGTAGCCAGTAGTGGATAGTCTGGGTTCCCATATCCATTCTGTAGCCGGTGGTCAATAGTCTGTGCACCCATATACATTCTCTAGTTAGTAGTGGATAGTCTGTTCTCCCATATCCATCCTTTGGACGGTTCCGGCTAGTTTATGTACCCCATACCCACTCCATCATCCTGTAGTCAGTAGGGCAAGACCATATGGATACATAGAGACCTAGTTTTTATAGGCTTAGGCCTTGAAATGGTTGACAAGAGTTTACTTGGCTGTATATTATTTATAACGAACTGTGCCATTGCAGATAACGAGTGAGAGAGAGAGACAGAGACAGAGACAGAGAGAATCCATAACAAGTCCAAGTTCAGTTTACCTTTGCACTTGAGGCCGCCGGCGTCACATACAAGTCTTGGAAAATATGGAAAACACATCCTTCTATAGGCAGCAGCAATCGTCACAAAACCTCTAGGGCTACTGGCAGAAAGTTCAAGGCTTTTCAGTGAAAAATTCCATTCCTGTGTCATCTCTCGGTGAGAAGTCCATTCCTGTGTCGTCTCTCAGTGAGAAGTCCATTCCTGTGTCGTCTCTCAGTGAGAAATCCATTCATGTGTCGTCTCTCAGTGAGAAGTCCATTCCTGTGTCGTCTCTCAGTGAGAAATCCATTCCTGTGTCGTCTCTCAGTGAGAAGTCCATTCCTGTGTCGTCTCTCAGTGAGAAGTCCATTCCTGTGTCGTCTCTCAGTGAGAAATCCATTCATGTGTCGTCTCTCAGTGAGAAATCCATTCCTGTGTCGTCTCTCAGTGGGAAATCCATTCCTGTGTCGTGTCTCAGTGAGAAGTCCATTCATGTGTCGTCTCTCAGTGAGAAATCCATTCATGTGTCATCTCTCAGTGAGAAATCCATTCCTGTGTCGTCTCTCAGTGAGAAGTCCATTCCTGTGTCGTCTCTCAGTGAGAAATCCATTCCTGTGTCATATCTCAGTGAGAAGTCCATTCCTGTGTCGTCTCTCAGTGAGAAATCCATTCCTGTGTCGTCTCTCAGTGAGAAGTCCATTCCTGTGTCGTCTCTCAGTGAGAAGTCAAATTCCTGTGTCGTCTCTCAGTGAGAAGTCCATTCCTGTGTCGTCTCTCAGTGAGAAATCCATTCCTGTGTCGTCTCTCAGTGAGAAGTCCATTCCTGTGTCGTCTCTCAGTGAGAAATCCATTCCTGTGTCGTCTCTCAGTGAGAAGTCCATTCCTGTGTCGTCTCTCAGTGAGAAGTCCATTCCTGTGTCGTCTCTCAGTGAGAAATCCATTCCTGTGTCATATCTCAGTGAGAAGTCCATTCCTGTGTCATATCTCAGTGAGAAGTTCATTCCTGTGTCGTCTCTCAGTGAGAAATCCATTCCTGTGTCGTCTCTCAGTGAGAAGTCCATTCCTGTGTCGTCTCTCAGTGAGAAGTCCATTCCTGTGTCGTCTCTCAGTGAGAAATCCATTCATGTGTCGTCTCTCAGTGACAAATCCATTCCTGTGTCGTCTCTCAGTGAGAAATCCATTCCTGTGTCGTCTCTCAGTGAGAAGTCCATTCATGTGTCGTCTCTCAGTGAGAAATCCATTCATGTGTCATCTCTCAGTGAGAAATCCATTCCTGTGTCGTCTCTCAGTGAGAAGTCCATTCCTGTGTCGTCTCTCAGTGAGAAATCCATTCCTGTGTCGTCTCTCAGTGAGAAGTCCATTCCTGTGTCGTCTCTCAGTGAGAAGTCAAATTCTTGTGTCGTCTCTCAGTGAGAAGTCCATTCCTGTGTCGTCTCTCAGTGAGAAATCCATTCCTGTGTCGTCTCTCAGTGAGAAGTCCATTCCTGTGTCGTCTCTCAGTGAGAAATCCATTCCTGTGTCGTCTCTCAGTGAGAAGTCCATTCCTGTGTCGTCTCTCAGTGAGAAGTCCATTCCTGTGTCGTCTCTCAGTGAGAAATCCATTCCTGTGTCATATCTCAGTGAGAAGTCCATTCCTGTGTCGTCTCTCAGTGAGAAGTCCATTCCTGTGTTATCTCTCAGTGAGAAGTTCATTCCTGTGTCATCTCTCAATCTCTCAGTGAAGCATCCCTCCTTCAATTATCTCTCAGTAAGAGAAGTGGAGACTAAAATAAAACTTTCAGCAGGGAAAGTTGACTTTCAACTCTGGTAGTTCTAGATTGTAGAACGAGGATGGTGGAACAAACTTCAAACAAGGATTTAAAAAAAAAATATTGTTAGCGTATTTCGAGGTTATCTGCTGGAGGAACCAGCAAGAAACAAAAGCGCAGGGAAGAGCTACAGAACCTCTCTGGAAAGGGGAGGCCAAGGAGAAAAAAAAATAACAAAAACAAAAGGTTTTGCTACTCTGTCTTACCGCCGCCAGGATTACGGAGACTTACGGAAGCACATTGTCGATTTGAAAAACACTTTATGAGGAATATCCAACCTAATCTTGCTATTTCTTCTACTAGCACTCTAAAATTAACAAAATAAATATGAGATCCTTATGTAATGCTAAAAATTTAATGGTATGACCTTTTACACTATAACTGTACTAGCAATGCTAATATTGCCACTAATCTTAATGCTGTTATTACTACCACTACTACTACTATTACTAATTTTACCACTTCCAGCACGACGAATTAGTTAACACACCAACTATTTTCCGTCTCCTGACATGCTACTTGACGCATAAATTAGATTAAGATCCCTATTATAAAACTGACAGAGAGGTGTCTGCTCCACTATCAGTCTTGAAGGGGCCAGACTTTCCCAGTATAGAGATACCTCTCTATTTTATCTTCTTCCACGCTGCTACTGCTGCTGCTAATCCAGGGGGAACATTTAATCAATCAATCACCTTTACACCATCCCTTCCCTTAGTCTCCTTCCAGAAGAAAGATTGAAGGGAAGTGACATGATTCCGATAAGGGTTATGTTTTCAAGGAATGAGAGACACCCTGCCCTTTTTCTGAACAAACATGAGTGACTCCTATTTGCCAGGTTCATTTAAACCCATACTTTAATAGTAATAATAATAATAATAATAATAATAATAATAACTACAATAATAATAATAATAATAATAATAATAATAATAATAATAATAATAATAATAATAATAATAATAATAATTATTATTATTATTATTATTATTATTATTATTTATTATTGTTATTATAATTATTATTATTATTATAACCCTACCTGCCCTCCATCCAACTCATTTATTAACTTGTAATAGGGTCAAGCCTCCACTACCTTGTAACTCCAGATGTCAACATGAGAGGGGACATAAGAGCCTTAAGCATAGTCGAATCCATCTACCTGTTCAATCTTTCCATAAATCAACTAATGGCAAGGCTTGCTGCCTATTGCATCCGCTCTAAATGGTACATTTGTGGGGATGCTGGGGCCTTTTATGCCTTCGACGAGGAAATAGCCAGCAGGCATACATTGACAAGGCTCCCTTTGTAGAAGGGAAAAACGGTGCCCTCTCCTTTGCTACACAGGGGAAACTCATGGTGATCTGGAGAATGATAGGATGCAAGCAAGGCAGTTCATGGTGATCTGAGGAATGATAGGATGCAATCAAGGCAGTTCATGGTGATCTGGAGAATGATAGGATGCAAGCAAAGCAGTTCATGGTGATCTGAGGAATGATAAGATGCAAGCAAGGCAGTTCATGGTGATCTGAGGAATGATAGGATGCAAGCAAGGCAGTTCGTGGTGATCTGAGGAATGGTAGGATGCAAGCAAGGCAGTTCATGGTGATCTGAGGAATGATAGGATGCAAGCAAGGCAGTTCATGGTGATCTGAGGAATGATAGGATGCAAGCAAGGCAGTTCGTGTGTGTGTTGATCCGTGGTAACATGTTCAGTGTAGTGTTGACTGCAGCATCCTTTGACAGGAATGCTTTCGTATCATCAGTCAAGCATATTCTGGGCCACATTCCCAGGCACTGAGAGATGCCACACCTTGCTCGTGCACGAGCACTTGATACACCTTGCTCGTGCACGAACCTCTGATACACCTTGCTCGTGCACGAACCTCTGATACACCTTGCTCGTGCACGAACACCTGATACACCTTGCTCGTGCACGAACACCTGATACACCTTGCTCGTGCACGAACACATGATACACCTTGCTCGTGCACAAACACCTGATACACCTTGCTCGTGCACGAACACATGATACACCTTGCTCGTGCACAAACACCTGATACACCTTGCTCGTGCACAAACACCTGATACACCTTGCTCGTGCACAAACAGCTGTTAATGAGTTAGACATGTGCAACACTTAGGTATCTTTGCCGAAACCTTTCTCCTGCTCAGCAAGCTTCTTCAGTCGAATACAGACAATCATAACATTGGAGACAGGAGTGGAGAGGTAATTTTGAGGTGATCAGTCCCTCAGCCTAAACAGGCTGTTTACATTTAATAAGACAAGATGTAACTACTATGGCTTTAATAGAGCTTGTCAAAGGCATGTTGTGTTGTGAGGGCAGCAAATGCATTTGTTTGAATAATTATTCAATCAAATGCATTTGATTGAATAAATAGGACATTTAATATTATAAATGTCCTATTTATAATATTAAATGTGTTCAGTACGGAAAAGTAGATAAGCAAGATACATGTGCAGCAGTGCGTTGTCATTAATTATCTATACGTTTCTTCAAGTCGAAAACTGAGAAGACAAATAGAAAGTGTTCAGGACATCAGTCTTGTTAATTGTTCAGCTCCATAGCCTCGATATAAAGTATACATAGATTTAAAGTGTATATATGTGTATTCATTTGAGTGTTATACACATTAACAACTGAGGTCTAAGTCTTGCTGGTAAAAATAATAGCATGAGTGGTCAAAAAATTAATTATATTTTGACGTATATTGGCATCAGTTGTAATATCTGGTGCTTGATATACATGTAGCTTGTAAGAACTTATTTTCTCTGGCCTCATCTTGAAAGCAAACAAGGATCGTTGAGGAGATTTCAGTGGCTTGTTTGCCTTCCCGATTGACGGACGGAGGATCAGGCCTGCACCATTCCTTGTTCAGAACAGCGCAAAAGCTTCAGCATCAAACAGGGCAAATAAATGAAACTAAGTGAAACGAATCCACTGCACAATTGTACAATAAACCAGAAACTTATCCACTAAATACATCCACTGGAACAATAAAGCACTAACACCTCCACTAAACACAACCACTGGAACAATAAAGCACTAACACCTCCACTAAATACAACCACTGGAACAATAAAGCACTAACACCTCCACTAAATACAACCACTGGAACAATAAAGCACTAACACCTCCACTAAATACAACCACTGGAACAATAAAGCACTAACACCTCCACTAAATACAACCACTGGAACAATAAAGCACTAACACCTCCACTAAACACAACCACTGGAACAATAAATCACTAACACCTCCACTAAATACAACCACTGGAACAATAAAGTACTAACACCTCCACTAAACACAACCACTGGAACAATAAACCATCAACACCTCCACTAAATACAACCACTGGAACAATAAAGCACTAACACCTCCACTAAACACAACCACTGGAACAATAAAGCACTAACACCTCCACTAAACACAACCACTGGAACAATAAACCATCAATACCTCCACTAAACATAACCACTGAAACAAAAAAACAGTAACTTATCCACTAAACATAACCACTGAAACAAAAAAACAGTAACTTATCCACTAAACACAACCACAGAAACAAAAAACCATTAACACCTGGTCGTGCACCAATAAATCTGAACCTTAATAATTTGACCGAGAAAACTAATTATGGCTTAATCATACAAAAAAATATTTTCACCACAATTTCCCCAAATGAAATTGCATTAATGAACACTTATAAAATGCTCTAAAATCCTTTCGTAAACTTTTTGATCCAAGGAATTGGAGCTACCCTCCTCTTGGATCACTCTTGATAAACGATACAGAACGTTTCGGTCTGTATCGTTACAGTAATGAAGAAAGAACAAAGAAGGTCAAATACCGTGACTGGAACAATACACAATACTATACAATACAGAAATGGCATACAATACCAATGAATATATATATATATATATATATATATATATATATATATATATATATATATATATATATATATATATATATATATATATATATAGCTTTACAAAGAGCAAAACGTGTACTATACACGTCTTCAAATAAAAATGCCCAGGTGTTACGTACGTGTCCAGATCCATAATTCATTGGTATTGTATGCCATTTCTGTATTGTATAGTATTGTGTATTGTTCCAGTCACGGTATTGGACCTTCTTTGTTCTTTCTTCATTACTGTAACGATACAGACCGAAACGTTCTTCCATTAAAACTTGTTCCACGACAAGTAGCGATACAAACCGAAACGTTCTTCCATTAAAACTTGTTCCACGACAAGTAACGATACAGACCGAAACGTTCTTCCATTAAAACTTGTTCCACGACAAGTAACGATACAGACCGAAACGTTCTTCTATTAAAACTTGTTCCACGACAAGTAACGATACAGACCGAAACGTTCTTCCATTAAAACTTGTTCCACGACAAGTAACGATATAGACCGAAACGTCGTTCTACGACAAGTAACGATACAGACCGAAACGTCGTTCCACGACAAGTAACGATACAGACCGAAACGTTCTTCCATTAAAACTTGTTCCATGACAAGTAACGAAACAGACCGAAACGTTCTTCCATTGAAACTTGTTCCACGACAAGTAACGATACAGACCGATACGTTCTTCCATTAAAATTTGTTCCACGACAAGTAACGATACAAACCGAAACGTTCTTCCATTAAAACTTGTTCCACGACAAGTAACGATACAGACCGAAACGTTCTTCCATTAAAACTTGTTCCACGACAAGTAACGAAACAGACCGAAACGTTCTTCCATTGAAACTTGTTCCACGACAAGTAACGATACAGACCGATACGTTCTTCCATTAAAATTTGTTCCACGACAAGTAACGATACAAACCGAAACGTTCTTCCATTAAAACTTGTTCCACGACAAGTAACGATACAGACCGAAACGTTCTTCCATTAAAACTTGTTCCACGACAAGTAGCGATACAGACCGAAACGTTTTCCATTAAAACTTGTTCCACGACAAGTAACGATTCAGACCGAAACGTTCTTCCATTAAAACTTGTTCCACGACAAGTAACGATACAGACCGAAACGTTCTTCCATTAAAACTTGTTCCACGACAAGTAGCTATACAGACCGAAACGTTCTTCCATTAAAACTTGTTCCACGACAAGTAACGATACAGACCGAAACATTCTTCCATTAAAACTTGTTCCACGACAAGTAACGATACAGACCGAAACGTTCTTCCATTAAAACTTGTTCCACGACAAGTAACGAAACAGACAGAAACGTTCTTCCATTAAAACTTGTTCCACGACAAGTAACGATACAGACCGAAACGTTCTTCCATTAAAACTTGTTCCACGAAAAGTAACGATACAGACCGAAACGTTGTTCCATTGAAACTTGTTCCACACCCTGTCTCTTTCCTTCACTCTAGTTGGTATTAGGAACAGTCAACATAACAGACAGATTCTTGAACTGTTTTTCCTGTCCACTTGTGTGTAAATTTTGCAGTTTAAACGGTCGTAAATCATTGGCGCTACGACGCTAAATTTCGCTCGTTATAATTTTCACGTCAGGTGGAGATCTACATTTTTTTTTATGTTTGCTAAATAAGAAAAGTAAATGAATGATTTAATCTACTTAATTTGTCGATTCACTGACAAATTAAGTCGAGGTGCGTGGCACTTACTGGCACTTACTCACAGTGCCGATATTTTTTTCAGCAGTTTATTATACCAGCAGTTTACATACCTGAAGTAAACTGCGCGTCACAGCGCCGTGGCTGGAACAATGTGCCCAAAACACGCACTTGGGAGTTTGGGGTGACGTTTCGGTCCATGACGGACCGAAACGTCGGCATAAGTTTGTTAAGTGCTGGTTATTTCTATATGAGAAAGTGGTTTAAACAGTGTCTCAGGTGGCACTTTTTCTCTCGTTGTAATCTTACTCTCGTTGCACACTTTATTTAGTTGTACACATTCTCTCGTGCACTTTCTCTCGTTTTACACCTCTCTCGTACACTTTCTCTCGTTTTACACCTCTCTCGTGCACTTTCTCTCGTTTTACACCTCTCTCGTACACTTTCTCTGGTTGTACACTTTCTATTGTTGTACACTTTCTCTCATTGTACATTTTCTCTCATTTTATCCTGCCATTCGCTGCACTCAACTCATTGTCTTCTCTAAATGATCATTGTTACTGATAGACTAGTTATTATTATTATTTTTATTATTGTGGAGAAAATTCTCCAAAGGAGGGGGGTATGCGCCCTTACTACCCTTGGTAAGGGCCCTCACCCTTTCCACCCTTAGGAAAGGGCCAGAGGAGGGGCGTCTGGCTGCATAAACAATTTAATTCAAGCCAGATGTACTGTCAACAGTGTGTCAAGAATTGTGCTGACCACAGCACCACGAGGCACCTCGTGGCACCACATGGTTGCACGAGGCTGCAAAAGGCAGCACGAGCGGTCAGATTGAATTTGGCCACCGCAAGAACGGGTCATACGACTCTAGGTGTCATGCGGCGCGAGGCGACGTAAATCAACATAGACATTACTCGTTCGCGTCCGTTATATCATTTAATCTCCACTAACGTCGGGAAATGAGATAAGAACTCTGTTCCAGCGCGTTTAGTGATTAACATCAACATTGCAGTATATTCAGAAGTGTGCGCAGCTTCAGACTGCAAAAAGGAGAAACGTAGAGACAATCGCAAGTGAACTCCATCGAAACAAGACGGTGATTCTTCAGCGGCATTCTACAATCAAGACAGCATTTCCGCCGTATATGGTGGAGCCAACACCATCGCTCAAAGTTACACGAGCAAGGTAAGAATTTGATGTTCTGGTTAAAACAGGGAACTGCGCAGTTCTTGTATTCAAGAACATTCAAATTTTTACCTAGGGACGGCGGTTATGCGTGGACTTTTTAGTCCAAAACAGTGAGTAAAACGCCTTTCAGTCCATCTAAGACTGAAATATGGACATACGCTCCTTTGGGGCAATAATTATAATCCCTTGATGTTTATCTTACAGCCCTGTGGAGAGTGTGGCAATATATGGATCCCCTGAGAAGGTGTTGAAGACGGCTGCGACATCTTGGATTCATCAGCTAAGTATTAGCGTAACATACAGTACACGTTATCGTTGGTACCCATACTCCACAATTATTATTGTTATTATTATTATTATTATTATTATTATTATTATTATTATTATTATTATTATTATTATTATTATTATTATTATTATTATTATTATTATTATTATTATTATTATTATTATTACAATCCAAACAAAGTGCTAAACACACAAGGGTCATAGAGCATTTTGAGGGGCAGATATTTTTGGCAGAATTTAGGCAGATTTTGTTTTAGCCAGATTTCTTTAGAAAGTTTTTCTCCTTTACGACATTTACCTTTAAATAAATTTGCCTTTCTGTTTTTTTTACTTCATTTTCAATCATCTTACCCACGATACATCTCAAAATCGGAGTTTTCTCTTCACTGAAAAAAATATACGAGGGTTTTAAGTTATTTTTTTTTATTAACACATCGACCGTTTCCCACCGAGGCAGGGTGACCCAAAAAAGAAGAAACTTTCATCATCGTTCACTCCATCACTGTCTTGCCAGATGTTCGCCTACACTAGAGTTATGAACACCCCTCCTTCAGAGTGCAGGCACTGTACTTCCCACCTCCAGGACTCAAGTCCGGCCGCCAGGTTTCCCTGATTCCCTTCATAAATATTACTATACATACTTTTTGTATTTTGAGTATTTCTCAGTGTTTATACTCCGATAGTTTACTTTGATTCCCATTTTAGGGTTTAAAGGAAGTTTGACTGGTAGTGAGCAGGTTCCATGAAGCTGTAATGAATCTCGTGGCAGTTGATAGGCTTTAAACCTTATTACATAATGTTAATTATCAGAGTGTGTGGATAGAGTGCATACAGTGTGTGGATAGAGTGCATACAATGTGTGGATAGAGTACATACAGTGTGTGGATAGAGTACATACAGTGTGTGGATAGAGTACATACAGTGTGTGGATAGAGTACATACAGTGTGTGGATAGAGTACATACAGTGTGTGGATAGAGTACATACAGTGTGTGGATAGAGTACATACAGTGTGTGGATAGAGTACATACAGTGTGTGGATAGAGTACATACAGTGTGTGGATAGAGTACATACAGTATGTGGATAGAGTACATACAGTGTGTGTGGATACAACACAGTGTATGTATTTCGGTCAGTTAGTATCCCAGGCAGCTGGCCTTGTTGCACTGTATCCTTCCAGGAAGATGCCTTGATGCTCATGAAGGGCTTTTGATCTAAGGAAGTGGAGTTATCCTCCTTCGGATCAAAACTGACTCCCTCAAATTCCAGCTTACCGCTCAAGCGCGAAGCTTACAGATACAATAGAAAAACTCCTACTCATTTTCTGTCACTAGTCGTTTCCTTCTGAGTTTCGAGTGTGATTGCCGTGAGTTTGAGTGCCACGGGTTTGAGTGCCACTGTATTTTTCCCCTAATCCCCATGATCAGACTGTGAGTGCCACTAGCTGCTTCCATTTTCGGAACGACCAGAATGTGAAAAAATTTGAACTTTTCTCTGTATATTTCTGGGTTTGTGCAGGCTGTCCTTTTTAAAGGGCATACCAGTCTGTAATATAATTCTAATGGAAAGAGAATGAGAGCGTGGAAGAACTGCAGAATCTACAAAGCTTATCTCATGTTTCACATGTAGTGTGTGTACTCACCTATTTGTGGTTGCAGGGGTCGAGTCATAGCTCCTGGCCCCGCCTCTTCACTGATTGCTACTAGGTCCTCTCTCTCCCTGCTCCATGAGCTTTATCAAACCTAGTCTTAAAACTATGTATGGTTCCTGCCTCCAC
>WNWK01009218.1:50000-78335 GCA_009830355.1 Cherax destructor
GGTAGATAGTCAGATCACAGCAGGTACTGCTAGTAGTAGTAGTAGTACTAGTACTGCTAGTAGTAGTAGTAGTAGTAATACTACTACTAGTAGTAGTAGTAGTAGTAATACTACTACTATTACTACTACTACTACAAGTATTATTACTACTACTTCTTCTTTCTTTCAACACGTCAGCCGTTTCCCACCGAGGCAGGGCGGCCCAAAAGGAAAAACGAAAGTTTCTCCTTTTACATTCAGTAATTTATTCAGGAGAAGGGGTTACTAGCCCCTTGCTCCAGGCATTTTAGGCGCCTCTTACGACACGCATGGCTTACGGAGGAAGAATTCTGTTCCACTTCCCCATGGAGATAAGAGGAAATAAGAACAAGAACTAGTAAGAAAATAGAAGAAAACCCAGAGGGGTGTGTATATATATGCTTGTACATGAATGTGAAGTGTGACCTAAGTGTAAGTAGAAGTAGCAAGATGTACCTGAAATCTTGCATGTTTATGAGACAGAAAAAAGACACCAGTAATCCTACCATCATGTAAAACAATGACAGGCTTTCGTTTGACACTCACTTGGCAGGACGGTAGTACCTCCCTGGGCGGTTGCTGTCTACCAACCTACTACCTAGAATTACTACTACTACCAGTATTAATACTCCTACCCACAAGGATTATATTATTCTTTGCACCTCACTCTAATACCTATATATACCCTCTGTGTCACTGTATTGTTTGTAACGTCTTGACAAAGCTCCTGGAGAGCGAAACGTTGCCACAATAAAATGTCGCATCAATTGCACATGTGTCCTTTTAGCTAACTTAAAGATCCATTAAATACTGAAGCTATTCAAAAAGATGTAGACTTAAATTTATTTAGCGTTATTTAACGGGGGGGGGGGGGTGTAGGGGAATATTCCACACAATCTTATACGTAAACTTAATGGACGTGCAACCATAATTTTTAAAGGGGTGGACCGGTAAGCCAGCGGAAGGCCTCGGCCAGATGACCTAAAGCTCCAGCGGCGGGGTCATCATATGACTAAGACCCGCGTCAGGGAACACTTGTCCTGTTTCCTGACGAAGCTTACCTAACCTAACCCAACTTTAATTTCACTCTGCTCCGTCGTCGAATTAGAACACACCTATTTGTCTTTTTGGAATGTGCGAAGCTCCGCTACTGAGAGTTTCGGAAGCTATCAGAGCCATTCCAGGATGCTGGGAAAGAGGTTACACAACTTCAGCCATACGGCGCCTGTACATGCCAGTTGTTCCTGGAATCTGGCCCTAGTTACCGTACACCAGCGTGGAAGAATCTAAAGCCGGTCGAATGAGGCCTTTTCGTGTTATGGGTGAAACCGAGAACGAAAGTAAGAGGAAGAAGAAGAAGAAGAAGAAAATTCGGTCAACCACTTAAAGTTCCTCTTCCGAGACAAATAAGCAAAAAAAAGTTAACCTTCCTTTCGTTATTAGCAGTAAATAAGGATATGAATGAGGATAATCGGAAAGTTAATGATAACAGAGATAACGAGCAATGTCTGGATAACACTAGAGATAACAAGAACGAAGGTACAAATTGAACTGATAACGTTGTGTAACGTTGTTTCGTCTGATGTCACTGATATGAAAGATAATTACAGTCAAGTGAAAAGGGTATTTAATAATAACATGATTCTGCCTGAGTTATGGTAGGCGAAGTAGCAGTAGCAGTAGCAGCAGCAGCAGCAATAACAGCGGCAACAGTAACAGCCGTTGTTGATGCAGCTGTTGATGCCGTTGCTTCTGCAAGAAAAGATGCATTGGCACCAATACCGGCACAAGAAACAGCAGTAATGTGTCAGAAATACACAGACATACCTGTGTGTATCAGAAATAAACGGTGTGTGTGTGTCAACAAATACAAAGAGATATATACACATGTATGCCAGATACTTCTCGTACGCTTTTGAGAAATTTCGCTGTGAGCTCTAAGTGCGTCAATATTCCTCACAATGTGTTGTGTGAGCTCTAAGTGCGTCAATATTCCTCACAATGTGTTGTGTGAGCTCTAAGTGCGTCAATATTCCTCACAATGTGTTGTGTGAGCTCTAAGTGCGTCAATATTCTTCACAATGTGTTGTGTGAGCTCTAAGTGCGTCAATATTCCTTACAATGTGTTATGTGAGCTCTAAGTGCGTCAATATTCCTCACAATGTGTTGTGTGAGCTCTAAGTGTGTCAATATTCCTCACAATGTGTTGTGTGAGCTCTAAGTGCGTCAATATTCCTCACAACGTGTTGTGTGAGCTCTAAGTGCGTCAATATTCCTCACAATGTGTTGTGTGAGCTCTAAGTGCGTCAATATTCCTCACAATGTGTTGTGTGAGCTCTAAGTGTGTCAATATTCCTCACAATGTGTTGTGTGAGCTCTAAGTGCGTCAATATTCCTCACAATGTGTTGTGTGAGCTCTAAGTGCGTCAATATTCTTCACAATGTGTTGTGTGAGCTCTAAGTGCGTCAATATTCCTTACAATGTGTTATGTGAGCTCTAAGTGCGTCAATATTCCTCACAATGTGTTGTGTGAGCTCTAAGTGTGTCAATATTCCTCACAATGTGTTGTGTGAGCTCTAAGTGCGTCAATATTCCTCACAACGTGTTGTGTGAGCTCTAAGTGCGTCAATATTCCTCACAATGTGTTGTGTGAGCTCTAAGTGCGTCAATATTCATCACAATGTGTTGTGTGAGCTCTAAGTGTGTCAATATTCCTCACAATGTGTTGTGTGAGCTCTAAGTGCGTCAATATTCCTCACAATGTGTTGTGTGAGCTCTAAGTGCGTCAATATTCCTCGCAATGTGTTATGTGAGCTCTAAGTGCGTCAATATTCCTCACAATGTGTTGTGTGAGCTCTAAGTGCGTCAATATTCCTCGCAATGTGTTATGTGAGCTCTAAGTGCGTCAATATTCCTCACAATATGTTATGTGAGCTCTAAGTGTGTCAATATTCCTCACAATGTGTTGTGTGAGCTCTAAGTGCGTCAATATTCCTCACAATGTGTTGTGTGAGCTCTAAGTGCGTCAATATTCCTCACAATGTGTTGTGTGAGCTCTAAGTGCGTCAATATTCCTCACAATGTGTTGTGTGAGCTCTAAGTGCGTCAATATTCCTCACAATGTGTTATGTGAGCTCTAAGTGTGTCAATATTCCTCACAATGTGTTGTGTGAGCTCTAAGTGCGTCAATATTCCTCACAATGTGTTGTGTGAGCTCTAAGTGTGTCAATATTCCTCACAATGTGTTGTGTGAGCTCTAAGTGCGTCAATATTCCTCACAATGTGTTGTGTGAGCTCTAAGTGCGTCAATATTCCTCACAATGTGTTATGTGAGCTCTAAGTGTGTCAATATTCCTCACAACGTGTTGCTTGAGCTCTAAGTGCGTCAATATTCCTCACAACGTATTGTGTGAGCTCTAAGTGCGTCAATATTTCTCAGTGTGTTGTGTAAGCTCCGAGATAAAGGGCCGATAAGACGCTCTTGATCTAAGAAATTGGAGCTTTCCTTCTTTTCTTTGGATAAAACCTGATTACCTCTCATTATTAAGAAGAAGAAGAAGAACTTGGAAATATAATGTAATAAAACAATAATAATAAGGAAATATGATAAAAAATAATTATTATTTTATTATAATTTTGATAACGAAAATAAAAAGAATAATAATAATAATAATAATAATAATAATAATAATAATAATAACAACAACAACAACAACAACAACAACAACAACAACAACAACAACAACAACAACAACAACAACAACAACAACAACAACAACAACAACAACAATAATAATAATAATAATAATAATAATAATAATAACAATAATAATGAAGATATAAATAAATTGAAATAATAATAATAATAATAATAATAATAATAATAATAATAATAATAATAATAATAATAATAAAAAAAATTGAAATAATAATAATAATATTATTATTATTAGAATTTAACTAAACATTCTAACACAACAGAACTCGTATATTTCCACAATAGAACATTTCACTAATAACTTTTACCACATTCTTCTCTAAAAAAAAAAGGGAACAGAGTCGCTTCAGAAAAAAAACCTGCAAAACAAATCGAGGCAAAAAATAAAAACCACGTCTTTTTTTTTCAAAGTGGTTCTGAATTAGTGGAAAAATCACTGGGTTTTTGTTTTTAGCAACACAAACAAAAGCGGCCGCAACAGTGAGGTTGCCCTCTAGGAAAAAAGAGAAGTCCATAAGCGCATTAAAATATAAAACTGCGGGAAAATTTGATTACACAAACTATTAGCGTTGATTGGGTCAAGGTAATTCTAAGCGAGAGCATCCGCGGAGGAGGTTAATGTTCGTAAGTATAAGAGCATTGGGTAAAGAGGTTAATGTTTAGTAATGTATATATATATATATATATATATATATATATATATATATATATATATATATATATATATATATATATATATATATATATATATATATAATAATAATAAACTTACCTTATTTTAATAATGTTCGCCCCTTATTATCAAAAAAAAATTATGATTTTTTTTATTATAATTCTTCTAAATTATGGCAGAAATATTTCTTTTTATATACTAAATAAAAACAATTGTCTATCTATATAAAATTTCTAAAAAGAAATGCATAATTAAGGAAAAAAACCTGGTTTAATTGACCATGATGGAGATGCGACTCGGATTTCTCATGAAGTAGCCATAGTGTGGTAGAGGAAATGTGATGGTATTAATTCAGGTGAACCTTTGGTCCACTGTCAGGTGGACCTGAGGTGCACTGTCAGGTGGATGAGGTGCACTGTCAGGTGGACCTGAGGTGCACTGTCAGGTGGACCTATGGTACACTATCAAATGGAACTGAGGTGCACTGACAGGTGGACCTGAGGTGCACTGTCAGGTGGACCTATGGTACACTATCAAATGGAACTGAGGTGCACATTCAGGTGAACCTTTGTACCACAGGTTCCGACGACAACCTTGTTTATCACCAAAAGCATCAAAACAGTCACTTCTGACATGGAATCCTCTTATATTATAATCTCTCTGTCAAACAGATGAATAATACAAACCACGAAATATACAACTACGTAACGTATTATTAACCCTAATTGGATATTATGCCAATTAGTGGATCGTCGCCCCCGCGACCCGGTCTTAAACCAAGAGAAGAGATATTATAGGATCACTTCGAAGACGACATTCGTGAATATCTCTTAAGACGCTCACGAAAGTAGAGAGAAGAGTACACGGAATGTAAGTAGAAATTTGTATGATTTATATGTTACGTTACGTGTTTACGATACAGGGAAGACATCCGCAATTCAGATTTATGCAAATGTATTCATATATTTAATTTAAAAAATGGTAATTTTACTTAAAATTCAGTTCAGTAAAACAGTAATAAATTTTACGTTTTTACAAAAGTAATATTAAAATTGGGTTTCAAAAAGTTGCACAATAAAATCTCTGCAACTAGATTACACAAAATTTAGAAACAAAGTAATGAAATCTCCCTTTCACATATCTGTAAAAAATTGGAGTGAGAGAGCTGAGACCTCAATATTAAAACTCCATCTGCATCAACCTACACGTATTTATACATGTCAAACTTTGTGTGTCTAAAAAGCCCAATATTTTTTTTAGAAAGCCTTTCAAGTAACTACATGGTGGGAACACAAATATTGTGGCTGTGCTGGCTGGTGACCAAGAAGCCTGGTTCAGTACTGGGTCGCGGGGGGAGGCGATGACCCCCTTCAACAAACTACAGGTGGTGGTAGTAGTAGTACTAGTAGAAGTAGTAGTAATACCAGTAGTAGTACCTGTGATCGTGTGAGCCCCTAGGCACTCAAACTAATAAAAAGTACTGATATACAAAACACACACACACACACACACACACACACACACACACACACACACATACATATACACATACACACACACACTGAAAACAAAGATAAAATTGAAATAAGCAGCATTAGTTAAAAATCCCATTAAATTATAAATGTTAAAAGACTCCTCTAAAACTTCCCCGAGATCTCTACAGACAACACAGTAATTTTAAAAACCATGACGAAGATAAAAAGGCCTAAGGCCTGAGTGTACATGGGAGAGGCAGACAGCTTATGAGGATGTAAAGAACAGTGATGACTGTAAGAAACAGCTAGCAGAGATAGGTAAAATGATGGAATGGTTTAACAATTGACTACTAACCTTCAGCTCTTAACAAATACCCAGCACACACCAACAGTCTACACAACAACACATACATCTCCACTACACACAAACAACCACATACTACCACTCATTCCACGTGTTTACTCCAGCCAGAAAAGAATGACTCCCCAAACAATTAGATCAGCAGTAGCACAGCAGTAGCACAGCAGTAGCACAGCAGTAGCACAGCAGTAGCACAGCAGTAGCACAGCAGTAGCACAGCAGTAGCACTTGACGAAGCTACTGGTACTGAACTCAGCATCTCCAATAATCTTTATTAGATGTTCCAGCTAGTCACTTATATATCTGTTCAGTCATTTCATTACCTCCTATTCATCACTAATCCATTTTGAAGTAATTATTTTATTCTGGACCTGATGATTAAGGTTAATTAGCGCCCCAGGTATTGCAGTCTATGAGCTCTTTGGGTCTGTATGTGCTTAATCACCGATGTGTGTGTACTCAGCGTACTGTGTGCGTTCCCCTGGTTTCACTCACTTTATCTGCGTTTCCCCATTCAGTTCATTGTTCACTGACGGTTTTTAAAGTCTTATTTGTCGGTATTACTGGCTTCTGGTCTCCCCCACGGGAGTGTATGCTCGCGCGCGTGTGTATATGTGTCTGTCTGTGCATGTGTGTTTGTCGAGCGCGCCTCTCTCTCTCATAGGCAGAGTGCTTGCATATGTTTCGAGTCAGGAACAATATTGAACATTTCCCCCATGCATTTTTTCCTTACGTTTTTCCTAGCTAGGCAGGAAAGATTCGACGGAAAAAGACAAGTGTGTCCCCATTTACATGCAAGACGATCTGGGACGAGAGGGTGAGAGTGTGCAGGAAGGAGTGAGATTGAATGTTGAAGTGGTGAATGTGAAGGTACTGCATGTGAGCTGAGGGAACTGGTAGATGATGTGGTGTACCAACACTGGTGATGTGGTGGGCCAACACTGGTGCAGTGAATGTGAGGATACTGGATGCTGTGTGTCAGCACTGGTGAGGTGATGAACGTTGGTGTATTGGATGCTGTACGCCATCACTGGTTTTGTGGTGAAAATGGGATAAAATGCTTTTGTTGTGGGGGGCATTGGATATAGTGTACCATCACAAGTGGTCATGGGGAGGGGAAATGAGGGTACTGTATATAGTAGTCAACACTGGTGATGAAGGGGCTGTGAGTGAGGATGTAGTGAGTGAGGGAACTGGATGTGATAAGAACATAAGAAAGAAGGAACACTTCAGCAGACCTCCTGCCCATGCGAGGCAGGTCCAAGTCTCCTACCGGCTAAAGCCAATGCCCTAACCTAGTCAGGTCAGGTCACATTCACTTAAGGAAGGAGTACGGCATCTGACCTAGTAGCACAAGCTAGTCATGGCCATCTCACACCCACCTACACTGGTGAATCTGGCGCACGAAATGACTGAAAGTGAAACAAGAACCGGTTGATTTGCAAGTCAAGGAATGTAGAGGGAAGTAGGGAAGCGGGAGAGAAAGAAGAAGGATGAAGGCATGAAGGAAGAAGAGAAACAAGTGACGTGGTAAAGAAGACACGATGGTGAAGGGAATCATCTGAAGAAGGTGAACCCTTCAAGGAGGCACGTGAAGGAGAGACGTGAAGAGAGAAGAAGACAAGTGAAGGAAGGAGGAGGAACATGCAAAAGGTGAGAGAGAGCGAGGTAACATGAGAGAAAGTGAGGCTTTGATAAGAAGAAAATATATATACAAGTATAGGAAGGGAAACAGAAGGGCGATAGGTATAAAGAAGGTGGTTGAAGAGAGGAAGCAGGAAAAGAAGGGAGAAGAGACATTATAGTGATGAAAAGCGGGAGATAAGGCAAAGAAGAAAGAAGGGGATGAAGAGGGAAAATTAATTAACAAGAAGGGAATCAGATGGAAGGCAGAGGAAGAAGGAAAAGGAAAGAGGTAGGGTGGGAGGCAAGGGAGGAAAAATGAGAGAGAAAGAAAGAGAGAGAGAGAGAGAGAGAGAGAGAGAGAGAGAGAGAGAGAGAGAGAGAGAGAGAGAGAGAGAGAGAGAGAATGAGAGAGAATGAGAGAAAGAGAGAGAAAATAAGGAAGAGGTATGGGATTATATGTGAATGGAGCCCTCGTTGGCAGACGAGAGGGAGGCACTGAAAATCGGCAAGAGAAATCGGTATAGGGAAGTGGAGGGATTTAAAATAATCCCCCTGAGCGCTGTAAGGGAGAGGCGAGAAGGGCTGAGAAAAGGAAATCTGAAGGGGAGAGAAAGAGAGAACACAGGCACATACAGACACAATAAAAGGTGTAATCAATAAAATGGAAGCCTGGCGTCTCTGTCACCCGAAAATCATATAGCTACAACCATCTCTTTGTATTATTGTGAGAGTGTTTACATGAAGCTCTAAACCCGTGCTGCTGATCCAGCGAGACAGAAACGCTTCTCATTTTTAATAGTATAAAGTATCCAGTGAGATGCATATAGCGCACTGGAGCAGAGTACAAACTATCTACGAGTATTAAAAAACAACCTATTTGAGTAGTTGGAGTACAGTCAAACAGTACAATGGATTAAACAGTTGGAGTACAAAGGGGTCTATTACAAAGTGTTCTGGAGTACAGATAGTCAAGTGGAGTACACGAGAGCGGAGACGCAACAACACAACACTGGAGCAGTGATGGCACCCCCAGGCACTAGAGCCACACAGCAGCAGATCTAATTACAGAAATACACACACAACCCGCACATATATAAAAGAGAGGAGCTTACGACGACGTTTCGGTCCGACTTGGACCATTTACAAAGTCACACTAACACACAGGACAGGTGGAAGGGGTATTTATAGGCAGGCAGACAGGGAAGGGCACAAGAAAGTGGTGGAGGGGTAATAATGGAGGTAGTAATGGTAGTGGTAGTAGTAGTAGTGGAGTCAGTCATATTCTAGGAAAGGAGCACTGCAATGAAGCTGGCGGCCCGCATAGGGTAAGGACAACAACACAGAAGGGGAAAATGAAATTAAAATAAAATAAAGCAGGACAAATACAAGGCAAAAGAAAAGAAAGAAAACACGGAGGAGAAAGGAGAAAGAGGAGAAGGGGGAAGAGATAGAAGGGGAAGGAATCAGGTTAAGTCACGGGTGTTCTGAAGTTTGGAGCATTTAACAATGTAATGGGAGAGGAAAGCATCTACAGAGACAAAGCCAGGGCTAAGATTCATACAGGGAAAGTTGTGTATAAGGGAGGATTCAACCAGACGGTGACTGTGAAAGTTGGACGTAGGGTAGACAGTTTTAGCAGAAGACCAATCAATAGGATGACTGTGATCTCTGACATGACAGAAAAGAGCATTATTAGTGTCGGCAACCCTAACACTATTTTTGTGCTCCCTAAGTCTGTCAGAAAGAGATCGGCCAGTTTCTCCAAAGTACTGAAGAGGACAGGAGGAACAAGAAATAGAGTAGACACCAGGAGAATCTATAGAGGGAGGGGAGGTATGAACTAGATTAGTGCGAAGAGTGTTAGTCTGGCGAAAGGTAAGTTTGATGTCTAAGGAACGGAGAGAGTTGTTGAGATTAGAGAGACCAGAGATATAGGGAAGGCAGAGAACTGGAGAGTTCCCAGGAGTAGAGGGTTTAGGAGAGAACAAAGTCCGTTTGGCACGAGAGAAGGCAGAGTCTATGAAATGGGAAGGGTAGCCAAGGCGGGAAAATGAATTATGAAGAGTGGAAATCAAACTTACCTTTCGCCAGACTAACACTCTTCGCACAAATCTAGTTCATACCTCCCCTCCCTCTACAGATTCTCCTGGTGTCTACTCTATTTGGAAGTTGAAGACTCCTATGAGTCAAAGGGATGTTAGGAAGTATTTCTTCAGTCATAGAGTTGTCAGGAAGTGGAATAACCTAGAAAGTGACGTAGTGGAGGCAGGAACCATACATAGTTTTAAGACGAGGTTTGATAAAGCTCATGGAGCAGGGAGAGAGAGGACCTAGTAGCAATCAGTGAAGAGGCGGGGCCAGGAGCTATGAGTCGACCCCTGCAACCACAAATAGGTGAGTACACACACACACACACACATACACACACAAACACACACACAAACACACACACACAAACACACATACACTGTCTTTACAGCAGCAAAACATTTTCTGGGGCATGAGAAAGGAACGTTTTTTCTTGCTCGATACATCGAAGTTAGTAAGTATTGAATGACTTCTGAAATATTACTCTGCACATACCATTCGCACCATTACGTTGCTACTTAGGTATTGCAAATACTTTCAGCGATTCAGTCGAGGGCTAAATCTTTTCTCCTCTACGTTTGAGACATCGATTCGGTGTTTGTAACAACGAGTCTCCACCCTCTCTTCCTTAGCTATTTGCCAATGATTGTCAATAAGTTAGTGTATGCATGTGAAGTGACTCATGAATATAGTTTACGAGATAAAGAAAAGTCAATTCGCTTGACTCACATACTCCAGGAACAACGATAGAGATTTTTTTTTTTAGAAGAAGCTGGACTTGTAGGCAAAACGAATGCCAGATCAGGTCAGTGGTTTGGCGATACCGACAATCTGTGACAATGACAATGTGTACAGTTTTGAATATTTATTAAATGAAACGTTTCACCACGTGTTCCTCCATCAGTTTTAATAAAGCCACTCGTGATTGATTAGGACTGATGAAGCCCCTCATGGCTTTGAGAAGGACCTGCCTAGTATGGTCCAGTAGCCCTACTGCAGAGTTCCTCCACTAGGTTGCTATAAATCTACTCTGGGTATGTTTCATATATGTAGTCTTCGTTACATGGGCCTATAGTGCAGCAGGCCTATAGGCCCATGTTAGGCAGGTCCAAGTCACACCCACTCATGTATTTATATACACATATGTCCCACATATTCTTTATTTTTCAATCATTTTTTTAGCTTATGTCTGCCCTTAATGGTATGCATCATTGTGGGTTTTTATTTGTAAGAAAAACACTGTTTATTTACTTTTGCAGTTCTAAAGTATCCTCTTATAAAGACGGTAGTTCCTCAGTAGTGGCTCCTGAGACAATCATTCCTCAGTAGTGCCTCCTGAGACAATCATTCCTCAGTAGTGCCTCCTGAGACAATCATTCCTCATTAGTGCCTCCTGAGACCATCATTCCTCAGCAGTGCCTCCTGAGACAATCATTCCTCAGCAGTGTCTCCTGAGACAATCATTCCTCAGTAGTGTCTCCTGAGACAATCATCCTCAGTAGTGCCTCCTGAGACAATCATTCCTCAGTAGTGTCTCCTGAGACAATCATTCTTCAGTAGTGTCTCCTGAGACAATCATCCTCAGTAGTGCCTCCTGAGACAATCATTCCTCAGCAGTGCCTCCTGAGACAATTATGTCTTAATTTTCTAGATAAAGATGTTTAGACAACCGTGAAATAAAAACTTTCCTAGTTTTGATCTGAACGAACTATCTTGGAAGGAAATGGTTTCTGGGGTAAATTAGTCGATATTAGAAATGAAGAAAAAATCGTACACTTTCATTGTCTTCCAAAGAGTTTGAGATTTTTATAGATAAAATAAAGTTCTGTACAGTTCTGCCTTTGATTGGTAAGAGTAGTTGCAATACCAGAAAAAGTTCTGTTGCTTATTTTAAGAATTAGGAATTCCCTAAGACCAAGTAAAAGAAACAAATATTTTTGCCAAAGATTACTGAAAAGATTCGAGTCAGTAAGTGACAAATATATATATATATATGGCAGATGTTGCAGGTGTATGGAATAGGAGGAAGGTTACTGAAAGCAGTGAAGAGTTTTTATGAGGATAGTGAGGCTCAGGTTAGAGTGTGTAGGAGGGAAGGGGACTATTTCCCAGTAAAAGTGGGCCTTAGACAAGGATGTGTGATGTCACCGTGGTTGTTCAATATATTTATAGATGGGGTTGTAAGAGAAGTGAATGCGAGGGTCTTGGCAAGAGGTGTTGGGCTAAAAGATAAAGAAGCAAATACAAAGTGGGAGTTGTCACAGTTGCTTTTTGCTGATGACACTGTGCTTTTGGGAGATTCTGAAGAGAAGCTGCAGAGGTTGGTGGATGAATTTGGTAGGGTGTGTAAAAGAAGAAAATTGAAAGTGAATATAGGAAAGAGTAAGGTGATGAGGATAACAAAAAGAATAGGTGACGAAAGATTGGATATCAGATTGGAGGGAGAGAGTATGGAGGAGGTGAATGTATTCAGATATTTGGGAGTGGACATGTCGGCGGATGGGTCTATGAAGGATGAGGTGAATCATAGAATTGATGAGGGAAAAGGGTGAGTGGAGCACTTCGGAGTCTGTGGAGACAAAGAACCTTGTCCATGGAAGTAAAGAGGGAATGTATGAGAGTATAGTTATACCAACGCTCTTATATGGGTGTGAAGCATGGGTGATGAATGTTGCAACGAGGAGAAGGCTGGAGGCAGTGGAGATGTCATGTCTGAGGTCAATGTGTGGTGTGAATATAATGCAGAGAATTCGGAGTTTGGAAATTAGGAGGAGGTGCGGGATTACCAAAACGATTGTCCAGAGAGCTGAGGAGGGGTTGTTGAGGTGGTTTGGACATGTAGAGAGAATGGAACGAGACAGAGTGACTTCGAGAGTGTATAAATCTGTAGTGGAGGGAAGGCGGGTAGGGGTCGGCCTAGGAAAGGTTGGAGGGGGGGGTAAAGGAAGTTTTGTGTGCGAGGGCTTGGATTTCCAGCAAGCATGTGTGAGCGTATTTGATAGGAGTGAATGGAGGCATATGGTTTTTAATACTTGACGTGCTGTTGGAGTGTGAGCAAAGTAACATTTATGAAGGGATTCAGGAAACCGGCAGGCCGGACTTGAGTTCTGGAGATGGGAAGTACAGTGCCGGCACTCTGAAGGAGGGGTGTAAATGTTGCAGTTTTATAACTGTAGTGTAAAGCACCCTTCTGGCAAGACAGTGATGGAGTGAATGATGATGAAAGTTTTTCTTTTCGGGCCACCCTGCCTTGGTGGGAATCGGCCGATGTGTTAATAAAATATATATATATATATATATATATATATATATATATATATATATATATATATATATATAAAGAAAATGAGATTTACAGAAACAGTTGAATTATATCAATTAGCTTTTTATCTATAATGACCAAAAATCCCATAAACTGAAAACGCAGGGAAAGCGAAGGACGGAAGTGAAAGCAAATATCAGAAGAAGAAGAAGAAAATAAGTGAGTCGAATAAAGCTGCAAAACACAAGCTTGTAAAAGAGAAGTCAATTTGCACGTCAGCAGTGCCAAAACTATTTCCCAACTGGATGCAACTGCGACATCACGCACGGAAATACGACTCCTATATGAAAAAAGGCAATAAAATATTACATAGAACGTGAGAACATAACATGTCCCGGAGGATAAAAGAGAATTGCGAAAACGTTTGGTATTGAAGGGTGCGTGTGTTAAAGCTGGGAGATAAAGCACACTCCGAGACCAAGGGGGAGAGGGAGAAGAGAGTAAGTCAATAATAACAACACTCATGCAAGACACGTAATGGAGATACATTACACAGTGGTGGCACCAATGGATGTGCAGGGCCATTATCACCACTGGAGTCTACAGTGATACCTGAGTGCAGTCTATTCTCCCACCACAAGTGACAATCGTGCAAATTTCAACGCTTCCTGGCTGCTCCTGGACGCCTCGATTTTTTAATATGCTTATTTGTGATGAAATAACCTGTGATTTACCTGATATTTAAACTAGTTAACTGTTTCGGGAGTTTTTCCTACTCTCGCTGTCATTCCTCCCGGTTTTAATAGGTTTTAATTTAAACTAATTCAGCGTAACCTATCCTATGTTAAAATAAACACAATAGCTTTTGTGAGTTCACAGGAAGTGTTAAGAAACTGACAGGGAGAACATCGTGTGAAAGTTAACGTATTATGAGAACAGGTGGTTTACCACTACGGAAATTTACGCAGATGTCTCCATGGCAACACACGTCCACTGTTGTTTGGGTGCGTGTTTCGTTTATACGATGTTGTTTATCTTGATTTCAGACTGTTAAAGAAAGTAGCACCACATGGTATTGGAGGAAGTTATCTCTCATTGGATTGGGACATGACAGACAAATAGGAAGCAAATAATTTGCATAAATGTTGTGAAATCATCAGATTAGCCACAGGTGGCATTCCACAAGGATTACCTTTTCGAGGGGAAAAAAAGAGACAAGAAGATTAAATTCCCACAAGTGGAAAGATTATCTTAAATGAATTTTCTAATAGTAACACCTGCATATTTACTCCCTCATGAGTAAATTTTCTAACTAAATAATAGATACGAGTAGAATACCAGCGCACTTTAGGAAGATTTAGACAAGCTAATATCGTAAACCGAAAAGAGCCCAATCCTAATCCTTGGGAATGAAGATAACCTTTACTTATAACCCAGGTGATGTAGAGCTTGATGATGCAGAAGGTGGAAGAGACTTATGGGTTACAGTGAGCAGAAATACGATGCCAAAACAGCAGTAAGCTAAAGGAGTCTTCAAAATTATTAAGGAATGAATATAAATGAATATATGGAGTGTCTATAAGTAATCTTACATGCGTAATAAACTGGGAACCCTGAATCTGCACTCTCTTGAAAGACGTACAATGAGGAGAGACATGAGTGAAGTATACAAGTGGGAGATAGGTTTAAACAAGGCGTATATAAATACGGTGCTAAGAATATCTAACCAAGAAAGACCTCAGGACAATGTAGTCAAGTTGGATAAATTCAAATTTAGAAAGAATTTAGGAAAGCGGGGGTTTAGCAATAGCTATAGATGAGTGGAACACTTTGCTAAGTAGAACCATTGAAGCTAACACATTAGCTAGTTTTAAACACAGGTTGGTCAAATACATATTTTCCTTTCACTTGTGTATCTGCTGAAGAGGATCCCAGAAGGAGGTCGAAATATACATATCAATTAATCTCCTATGTTTCTGTGTCCATGTGGGTTTATTATCGAGCGTTGACAACAGTTCATTACACTCAACTTGTTAATGTGAGTGAAAATAATTAGGCTTGAGAAGAAGCTGCCTAGCATAGGCCAGTAGGCCTACGGTAGTGCTCCTCCATTCATATGTTCTGATGATAGACACTATAATGATTTTTTTATTACTATTAAACTTTATAAGGAAGTTGACATAAATAATAAAAGTCTGAAACTCATCTGCATGATGACTGATATACAACAATAGCTCTAAAGAGGAGAGGGAATACATGTGTAAATAGTCAGGTATGAGGGAAGATGTATGAGCGGGAGGAATATGAGGAGACAGGTGTGAGGGGAGAAGAGAGGAAGGCATTATATGAGAGCGGTATGACGGGTAAGGTATGAGGAGAGAGACAGATACTCAGGAAGACAGGTGTGAGAAGAGAAGTATAAGGAGAGGCACACACTGTGAAGAAAGATAGATCTAGGGGGAAGTGTAAGGAGAAACAGGTAAAAGGAAAGACACGTGTGAGTGGAGGAAGGTATGCAGGAATACAGGTGTGAAGGGAGGCAGGTGTAAACACAAGCAAATCTTGTGTTGTGTGTCCGTGTACCAGCATACAGCCTCCAGGATTCTGGCGAGAAAGGTTGTGCAGTGTTACCATAATGGGTGAGAATGTTGCCAGAAGCTTGGGATTTGGGCCACATTGTTTGGGGAATATCGTACACTGGAGGAAATTCATAAATATCTCAAATATTTTACTGAACAGATAAATTTGAGGCATGGCAGGTCAGTGGGTTTGAAAATTCAATAAAAGTCAATAAATATCTATAAAAGCTGTCTTTATGGTAAAAAACAAGTGTGGGAAAGTGCCGCCCATTAGAGAGATCTACAACAGCGTCATACTTAAGACTCACAAAATCGTAATGCACGATCGCGGGTTCTATCCCCGCCCGTGGTATGCTTTCATACTTATGACATTTGTGAACAATCTCCAATTCTGGCCTGAGGACTGTCTTTTTTGTTGCCTGGTCAACCAGGCTGTTGCTGCTAGCGGCCGCAGTGGTCGTTGACCCCCGAAATCGTCATCAGGTAAGCCTCGGGTAAACTTTAAGCCCACCTTGCCTACATCAGACAAACTTCATAGTCTGCCTCACTGTCAGGTAGATTGAACTTGATTGGTAAACCTCACAACAGGATTACCTGTTCCCTGACGCCAGAGAGAGAGAGAGGGAGAGCCCCAATTCTCCTTAAATTCATAGCCCTATTGCAGCCCTGGTTACAATATTCATAAAAAAAACAGATTTTATGTTGCATTGTGTAGAAAAACAAATTATCGTAATGCTCTCTTCACTGCATTTTAAGGAAAATATTGAGCAAGATCTTAATATTGTATAAGCAATGAAAAGAAACTTGGAACTGAGGTGTATTATGGTAAAGGGTTGTAAACACGGCTGGCAGTATTTACACGGCTGTTGGATCTTGAAAGTATTGTAACCTCTGAGGTCATTCAGCGGTTTTGACAATAAAAAATAAATACATTCATACACACTTATATTCTCAAGGCAAAGCTATAATGCAAAAAAACTAGTCAAACGTAGCACACAGCAAAAGTATATGCTATCAGGCTAAAAATAACTCGTATCAGTTAAGAAAAACAGTTCAATCATCAAGAACAAAAACTCCTCATAAATTGTCGAGAACAACACCAGTGAGGAATGTGACTGATGAATAAAACACGAGCAAACACCTGAATGTCTCGATTATGAACACGTTTCGCTAACCATTGATCCTCTCAGAGGACCTCCATAGTGAAGATACCCCAGGCGTTGCTCATGGCTTGGCCATCAACTGGTCGGTATTGTATACCATTAATGTAAGAAAAAGCGAGACTGCGTATCGTGTCAGAGGCAATGTGAACCTTCTCCTCTGGTGTCGGAGGAAATACTCCCAGCCAGACCTGCAGAACTGGAGAGGTTCTCATCCCCCCCTGTCACAGGCAGCGAGGAAATATTTTTTAATATAACCTAAACACAATAACCACGCAGGATATGTCGTCAAACAAAAAAAAATCACATTCACATGTCATGAAATAAAAAGAAGTGACGTCCAAAATATATCGTAAAACCAATTTCCAACTCCGGGAAATTCATACAAATGTGTACGATATACTGATACTGAAACTATGAAAGCAGTCAGTCAAAAACTAATGCAAAAAATGATTTAGATTTTTTTTTTTTTTTTTTTGGGGGGGGGGTTATATTCTGCATTTAATGAAAATGTGAACTAAAATATAACGTTGATGATATTGCACAAATTCAGGCATCAACCGCAGTTACGTAACAAATTGCTTGCCCCTTTGCACATAAACTGCCTGAGGTGAGTATAATTGTAATTTTGGAGGTAATAGACCGCCCAAGGTAAGTCAAAAGTCACTTTTGGGGTGAGTCTGTAGTCCCTCTTGAGGTTGATAAATAAGACACATGTGAAGATCCTCACCATTCTTCTTTGTATAGGACTGATGAAGCCACTGTGGGGCGAAACGTTCCCACAATAAAGACACCCAAGTGTTGCACATGTGTCTAATTTATCGGTTTATCGGTTCTCTAAACCATTTATCTACATCCCTCTGGAGGTAACAACAAAATGCCGCAGGTTACTCTCGACTCACACTAGTCGAGAAACCTTCACGAAATCCTTTCACTGTGAGAGAACACGACTCGAAACCCACATGCAAGATTATGACAGGAAAAGCATCCTGTGTGAAAACGACTGAGAGATAATCCAACCTGTGTGACGAATTATGTCAAAACCTTGAATATCACGGAGCATAAAAGTCGAGTCAGCGACACCTCTGGTGTTAATGTGACAACATGCACTTTACGGCATTTTATTAGGAAAACTTCTCGTCCTCCAGAGAAATTCATCAGTTCTCAGAGATGGTAGAAGGAGCATACATACAGTGGAAAGACTAGATCTGTGAAGTCAGGCGATGTGTTCAGCTAAATGGAAGGTTTAAAATCTGGTGAGTCAATCGGCTGACTTCTTAGATTTAAAAATAAAACCACAGAACTGGTAGAATTATGGGGTTTCTGGGGAGGAAACCTAGCAATAAATCCTTGTCATGCTAGTTTGTACTCAAGGATCTGGAAAAATAAACACATAAGCAGTATAATGTGATCCTTTATTGACAACGTTTCGCCCACGCAGTGGGCTTTATCGAGTCACAGACAGATCAGATCTGTCTGTGACTCGATAAAGCCCACTGCGTGGGCGAAACGTTGTCAATAAAGGATCACATTATACTGCTTATGTGTTTATTTTTCCATTGTGTCGGTATTTTATACCATTTATTTCCACTCAAGGATCTAATTTTTTCCTCAGATTTTGTGACGACATAAGAACATAAGAAAGGAGGAACACTGCAGCAGGCCTGTTGGCCCATTCTAGGCAGGTCCTTCACAATCCGTCCCACTAACAGAATATTTGCTCAACCCAATTTTCAATGCTACCCAAGAAATAAGCTTTGACAATTCTACCCACTCATGCGCGAGTCCCACTCAAATCCAACCCCTCTCACTCATGAATTTATCCAACCTAAATTTGAAACTACCCAAGGTCCTAGCTTCAATAACCCTACTAGGCAGACTGTTCCACTCATCAACTACCCTATTTCCAAACCAATACTTTCCTATATCCTTTCTAAATCTAAACTTATCTAACTTGAATCCATTATTGCGGGTTCTCTCTTGGAGAGATATCCTCAAGACCTTATTTATATCCCCTTTGTTAATACCCATTTTCCACTTGTATACCTCGATCATGTCTCCCCTCATTCTACGTCTTACAAGTGAATGTAATTTAAGGGTCTTCAATCTTTCTTCGTAAGGAAGATTTCTAATGCTATGTATTAATTTAGTCATTCTACGCTGAATGTTTTCTAACGAATTTATGTCCATTCTGTAATATGGAGACCAAAACTGAGCTGCGTAATCTAGGTGAGGCCTTACTAATGATGTATAAAGCTGTAATATAACCTCTGGACTTCTGTTGCTAACACAGAAGTCTATTTGCCTTATTACGTACGCTTAGGCATTGCTGTCTTGGTTTAAGGTTGCTGCTTACCATCACCCCCAAGACCTTCTCGCAATCTGTATGGCTAAGTTCTACGTTATTTAACTTATAAGTGCTTGGGTTATGGACACTCCCGAGCTTCAGAACCTTGCATATCTACATTGAATTGCATCTGCCACTTTTCTGACCACGAATTAAGTTTGTCTAAATCTTCCTGAAGTTCTATGACATCTATGTTTGAATCAATTATCCTACCTATCTTCGTGTCGTCGGCGAATTTGCTCATATCACTAGTAATTCCCTCGTCAAGGTCATTGATATATATTATAAATAACAATGGGCCTAAGACTGATCCCTGTGAACACCACTTGTTACAAGTCCCCATTCGGATTTAACCCATTTATGCACACTCTCTGCTTCCTATTGGTGAGCCATGACTGATCCATGACAGCACTTTTCCCCCAATGCCATGAGCTGCCACTTTCTTTAACAGTCTCTGGTGCGGTACTCTATCAAAAGCCTTACTAAAGTCTAAATAAACAATATCGAATTCTTTATCGTGATCAACAGCCTCAAAAGCTTTAGTGAAGAAGGTTAATAAATTAGATAGGCAGGAACGGCCCTCGTGAATCCATGCTGAGTATCATTAATCAAATTATGGTTATCAAGATGGCTTCTAATAATATCAGCTATAATTGACTCTAGTAATTTGCCTACAATTGAGGTCAGGCTTATTGGGGTAATTTGACGGTAGTGACTTGTCCCCTGCTTTAAAAATAGGAATTACATTAGCCATCTTCCACATATCAGACACTACACCTGTTTGAAGAGATAAATTAAAAATGTTAGATATTGGTTCACAGAGTTCCATTTGCATTCCTTAAGAACCCTTGCAAAAAGCTCATCAGGACCCGGCGATTTATTTTGTTTCAGTCGGTCTAGTTGTTTCCTAACCATTTCGCTAGTGACTGTGATATTACATAATTTATCTTCTTCTGGGCCTCTGTAAAAATTAATTACTGGGATATTATTAATGTCTTCCTGTGTGAAAACCGAGAGAAAATAATTATTAAAAATAGAGCACATATCATTCTCCTTGTCAGTAACTTAATTCACTATCTGAACTTAATTCACTATCTGAACCTAATTCACATAAGAACATAAGAACATAAGAAAGGAGGAACACTGCAGCAGGCCTGTTGGCCCATTCTAGGCAAGTCCTTCACATTCCATCCCACCAACAGAATATTTGTTCAACCTAATTTTCAATGCTACCCAAAAATAAGCTTTGATAATTTTATTTACTCATGTGCAATTCCCACTCAAATCCAACCCCTTTCACTCATGAATTTATCCAACCTAAATTTAAAAACTACCCAAGGTCCTTGCTTCAATAACCCTACTAGGCAGACTGTTCCATTCATCAACTACCCTATTTCCAAACCAATACTTTCCTATATCCTTTCTAAATCTAAACTTATCTAACTTGAATCCATTATTGCGGGTTTCTCTTGGAGAGATACCCTCAAGACCTTATTTATATCCCCTTTGTTAATACCCATTTTCCACTTGTATACCTCGATCATGTCTCCCTCATTCTACGTCTTACAAGTGAATGTAATTTAAGGGTCTTCAATCTTTCTTCGTAAGGAAGATTTCTAATGCTATGTATTAATTTAGTCATTCTACGCTGAATGTTTTCTAACGAATTTATGTCCATTCTGTAATATGGAGACCAGAACTGAGCTGCGTAATCTAGGTGAGGCCTTACTAATGATGTATAAAGCTGTAATATAACGTCTGGACTTCTGTTGCTAACACTTCTTGATATAAATCCCAGTAATCTATTTGCCTTATTACGTACGCTTAGGCATTGCTGTCTTGGTTTAAGGTTGCTGCTTACCATCACCCCAAGTCCTTCTCGCAATCTGTATGGCTAGTTCTACGTTATTTAACTTATAAGGCGGGTTATGGACACTCCGAGCTTTAGAACTTTGCATTTATCTACATTGAACTGCATCTGCCATTTTTCTGACCAGGAATTGAGTTTGTCTAAATCCTCCTGTAGTTCACTGACATCTACGTCTGAATCGATTATCCTACCTATCTTCGTGTCATCAGCGAATTTGCTCATATCACTAGAAATTCCCTCGTCAAGGTCATTTATATATATTATAAACAACAACGGGCCCAAAACCGATCCCTGAGGAACGCCACTTGTTACAGATCCCCACTTCGTTTCTTTTACGTAAAGGCTCTGTCGTATCCGTTCTTCTCTGTATTGGACTGAAGAAAACACTCGCTGGCGAAACGTTTCCTCAGTAAAGATTCTCAATTATTGAATAAGTGTCTTATTCTTCTAGAATAATGAGTTTGACCAGCACTTCGGTAATTAGGAGTGAACCCAGTTTCTGAGTGATTGTGTCAGTGGTTATGATCACAGTAGATTCTAAGCAATGATTCTGATTTCTGAAGCACTGGCTGAACTTAATTCTCACCGGATATGATACTGATATTTGGATAAACCAAGTATATGGAGAAGTACTGACGTCTGCCTACTGACTAGCCAATTTTTGAACCTCTAATTTTCCACCAGTAGATGTCACTTTTCCATCTTAACATTTAATGTTTCTCCACTGTATATATTTGCTGTTTTCACCCGTCTCTGTGAGAATTTATAAAGTTACTGGTGGACAAAACGTCTTAATAAAACGCCCATAAAAAACAATTTGTGTCTCAATGACATACTTGTCGGTATATAATGCCACTGATATACACACCTCTGGATGTAACACACTGTCCCAGGCTAGTCTGGATTTACTTTTGCATGTAACAATCTACCTGAGGCGAGTCTGTTCTCTCTGTGGACGTAACAGACTTTCGTGAGTCCAGGCGTTCCTCTGTACATAGCAGACTGTCTAAGGTTAATCTGGAGTGGCTTTGAATGTCCCACTCTTCGTAAGAGACTACCAGAAGTAAGAACATAAGAACATAAGAAAGGAGGAACACTGCAGCAGGCCTGTTGGCCCATTCTAGGCAGGTCCTTCACATTCCATCCCACCAACAGAATATTTGTTCAACCTAATTTTCAATGCTACCCAAAAAATAAGCTTTGATAATTTTATTTACTCATGTGCAATTCCCACTCAAATCCAACCCCTTTCACTCATGAATTTATCCAACCTAAATTTAAAACTACCCAAGGTCCTTGCTTCAATAACCCTACTAGGCAGACTGTTCCATTCATCAACTACCCTATTTCCAAACCAATACTTTCCTATATCCTTTCTAAATCTAAACTTATCTAACTTGAATCCATTATTGCGGGTTCTCTCTTGGAGAGATACCCTCAAGACCTTATTTATATCCCCTTTGTTAATACCCATTTTCCACTTGTATACCTCGATCATGTCTCCCCTCATTCTACGTCTTACAAGTGAATGTAATTTAAGGGTCTTCAATCTTTCTTCGTAAGGAAGATTTCTAATGCTATGTATTAATTTAGTCATTCTACGCTGAATGTTTTCTAACGAATTTATGTCCATTCTGTAATATGGAGACCAGAACTGAGCTGCGTAATCTGGAGTCCCACTCCACCTTACAGACTGCCAGAAGTGATGTTGGAGTGCCACTCCACATAACAGACTGCTCGAGATGGTAGCAAAGCCCCTCGAGGAACAACCTTCAGCAGAATAATACGAGTTAATCTGAATAATTAATGCGTATCTTTAGTGTTAATAAGCTGGAGATCCGCCCTCAGTCTCTACAAGTGATGGACAGCACATTAGGTTAAGTCCATCAGAGCTTCTGACCACCACTGTCCAACCTTTAAAGAAAGCCATTTATAAAAAGTTATATATATATAAATATATATATATATATATATATATATATCAGATATCTGCCTGTGGTTGAGGAAGCACTCCTGGCACTATGAATTTGAGTGACCCTCTCCCTTAATCGGATCAAACCTGATAAGTTATCTTCCCCAGGAGCTGTATGATGCCTGTGAATTTAGCTCAAAAAAAAAAAAAGATCCGCCCTCAGTCTCTACAAGTGATGGACAGCACATTAGGTTAAGTCCATCAGAGCTTCTGACCACCACTGTCCAACCTTTAAAGAAAGCCATTTATAAAAAGTTATATATATATATATATATATATCGTGCCTTGTGGTTGAGGAAGCACTCCTGGCACTATGAATTTGAGTGACCCCTCTCCCTTAATCGGATCAAACCTGATAACGTTATCTTCCCCAGGAGCTGTATGATGCCTGTGAATTTAGCTCTTCTCGTGAATAAAAAATATAATAACAATAATTATAACATAACACTAACAACAATTCAAGCAGTTTGGAGTGTTAATAAAAAAGCTTTAATCATTGAATGATGAATACTCTCCAAAACAATAATTATATTGTAAAAAATTCTTAATTAAAGAAAACTGAGCCAACATTTACACCGCGTTTACAAAATTTCCCAATTCGTGTGTGTGTGTGTGTGTGTGTGTGTGTGTGTGTGTGTGTGTGTGTGAGTGTGTGAGTGTGTGTGTGTGTGTACTCACCTATTTGTACTCACCTATTTGTGGTTGCAGGGGTCGAGTCATAGCTCCTGGCCCCGCCTCTTCACTGATTGCTACTAGGTCCTCTCTCTCCCTGCTCCATGAGCTTTATCAAACCTAGTCTTAAAACTATGTATGGTTCCTGCCTCCACTATGTCGCTTTCCAAGCTATTCCACTTCCTGACAACTCTATGACTGAAGAAATACTTCCTAACATCCCTTTGACTCATAGGAGTCTTCAACTTCCAATTGTGACCCCTTGTTTCTGTGTCCCCTCTCTGGAACATCTTGTCTCTGTCCACCTTATCTATTCCTCGCAGTATTTTATATGTCGTTATCATGTCTCCCCTAACCCTCCTGTCCTCTAGTGTCGTCAGGCCGATTTCCCTTAACCTTTCTTCGTAGGACAATCCCCTTAGCTCTGGGACTAGTCTTGTTGCAAACCTTTGCACTTTCTCTAATTTCTTGACGTGCTTGACCAGGTGTGGGTTCCAAACTGGTGCTGCATACTCCAGTATGGGCCTGACGTATATGGTATACAGAGTCTTGAATGATTCCTTGGTGAGGTATTGGAACGCTATTCTTAGGTTTGCCAGCCGCCCGTATGCTGCAGCAGTTATCTGATTGATGTGTGCCTCAGGAGATGTGCTCGGTATTATACTCACCCCAAGATCTTTTTCTTTGAGTGAGGTTTGCAGTCTTTGGCCACCTAGACTATACTCTGTCTGCGGTCTTCTTTGCCCTTCCCCGATATTCATGACTTTACATTTGGCAGGGTTAAATTCAAGGAGCCAGTTACTGGACCAGGCTTGCAGCCTGTCCAGGTCTCTTTGTATTCCTGCCTGATCCTCGACTGATTTGATTCTTCTCATTAACTTCACATCATCTGCAAACAGGGACACTTCTGAGTCTATCCCTTCCGTTATGTCATTCACATATACCAAAAACAGTACAGGTCCTAGGACTGACCCTTGTGGAACTCCACTCGTCACAGGTGCCCACTCTGACATCTCGTCACGTACCATGACTCGTTGTTGCCTCCCTGTCAGATATTCTCTGATCCATTGCAGTGCTTTTCCTGTTACGTGTGCCTGATCCTCTAGCTTTTGCATTAATCTCTTGTGAGGAACTGTGTCGAACGCCTTCTTGCAGTCCAAAAAAATGCAGTCTATCCACCCCTCTCTCTCGTGTCTTACTTCTGTTACCTTGTCATAAAACTGCAGTAGGTTTGTGACACAGGATTTTCCTTCCCTGAAACCATGCTGGTTGTCGTTTATAAGCTTGTGTCTTTCTAGGTGCTCCACCATTCTCCTCCTGATGATCTTCTCCATGACTTTGCATACTATACACGTCAGTGTGTGTGTGTGTGTGTGTGTGTGTGTGTGTGAGTGTGTGTGTGTGTGTGAGTGTGTGTGTGTGTGTGTTTAAGGAGCGTGTCTGTATTTCAGTGAATTTAACGAAAATAATGAATGGACTTTCACAAGAATAATGTGTTTCAGTTTCAGGAAACTTCAGTATCACGGCGGGAGAGCCGGGTCGTCTGTCCTTGTACAGTAAGATGTAATTTCAAGTTGGGTCTTGGGACTTATTCCACTGCTTATGACTGTATGGTAGACTGTCTCTGATTGGTAGACAACTTACCAATAGTATATCCACATCTTTTCTTGTTGGCAAGACCTTGAATATTATTGTTGATCCTGTTTAGCGTGGCACAGAATCTGAGAAGTGGGATTCAGTTCGATTCTACGAACGGGAGGATGGCTCTAATTCCTTAGACCAGGAACCCTTCGCCGGTATCAAGACACAGCCGTTGGTACCTCAGCAACTACTGCTGCAGTCCTTGCACACACACACACACACACACACACACACACACACACACACACACACACACACACAGGAGCTGAGTCTCGACCCCTGCAACCACAATTAGGTGAGTACACACACACACACACACACACACTGTTGCCTCCAACAGAAACCACAGTTACAGTCCTCCAACACACTGTTGCCTCCAACAGAAAACACCACTGTACTCGTCCCTCACCGTTGCCAACAGAAACCACCGTTGCCGTCGTCCAACACCGTTGCAGTCCTCTCACACCGTTGCCTCCAAAAACGACACCAACTAAACATGCTGCCAGCCATAATGCTTATATATGGACATTTATACTAATTGAATTGGGCAATCTTAAGATTACTTGCCCGGGGTGAGGGCACTAATGTAAGTCAGAATGACAATACGCACTGATTGTTTCTATCTAAAGGCGAGAAGATGCTGCTGCCCTCCTCGGCGAGTGACCGTGGACGGTAATCTGATTTCTCCACTCGATGAGCGAAGAAAACGAGAGCCGGGTGCGTTGGGAAATTAATAAGGTTTCCGGGCTATGATAATGTGGATGATGAGGTGATTGTGTGTGTGTGTGTGTGTGTGTGTGTGTGTGTGTGTGTGTACTCACCTAATTGTGGTTGCAGGGGTCGAGACTCAGCTCCTGGCCCCGCCTCTTCGCTGTCTGCTACTGGGTCTCTGCTCTCCCTGCTCCATGAGCTTTATCATACCTTGTCTTAAAACTATGTATGGTTCCTGCCTCCACTATATCTTTCTCTAGACTATTCCACTTCCTGACTACTCTGTGGCTGAAGAAATGCTTCCTGACATCCCTCTGACTCATCTGAGTCTTCAGCTTCCAGTTGTGTCCCCTTGTTTCTGTGTTCCCTCTCTGAAAATCCTGTCACTGTCTACCTTGTCAATTCCCCGCAGTATTTTGTATGTCGTTATCATGTCTCCTCTGACCCTTCTGTGTGTGTGTGTGGAGAGAGAGAGAGAGAGAGAGAGAGAGAGAGAGAGAGAGAGAGAGAGAGAGAGAGAGAAAATAGGTCAGTGAATGATTGATGATATTACATATTTATCGTTAAGGAATAGATCAATGTTCGTGGCGTCCTGTCCTCAGGGTTCAGATTGTCACATAAATCATTAACAGTTCCAGTGGCTGTGGCACGTAAAATCTCCCCCTGGATCACTTCCAGTAATCCCACGTTCCTTCACGTCACGTATTAGTATTTTTTCAGGACCACTTTTGTTTTAGTTTGTTTGGTTAATAGGGGTTTAAAGCCTATCGACTGCAAGAGGATCATTAAGGCTGCATGTCACCTGTTCACCACCAGTCAAAAATATGTACACCAACTTCGTTTTAGTTTACAATTTTCCTCCTTTTAGTGGCAATAATAATTTTTCCCCATACTTTTATAATCACTTCATGTAATTATGATGCGATTTTTTTCCCCCTGCCATCCAACACTGTTTCTCAATATTTAGTGTACATTTCTTTCTCTTCTCGTAAATTCTATCTTCTTAGAAGTAGTTCAAGATTGTAATAATATTGGTAGAATTACCGACAATATGTTAAGTAAAAGGACACAAATGCAACTAATGTGACATTTTATTGTGGCAACGTTTCGCTCTCCAGGAGCTTTCTCAAGCCGTTACAAGCGTTACATGGACACAGTGGGCTAATTATATACTCTCAAAGTGAGGTGAAATACTAGTGGTGGTCGAGGTAGTAGTGATAAGTAGTAGTAGTAGTAGTAGTAGTAATACAATAAGGTAGAACAATCAATATGCACATGAGTAAAAGGTGATAAAACAAATACTTGGGTAGTATAACAATAAGAGAACATAAGAACATAAGAAAGGAGGAACACTGCAGCAGGCCTGTTGGCCCATACTAGGCAGGTCCTTCACAATCCATCCCACTAACAGAATAATTCCCCAACCTAATTTTCAATTCTACCCAAGAAATAAGCTTTGAAGATTCTATTAACTCAAGTGCGAGTCCCACTCAAATCCAACCCCTCTCACTCATGAATTTATCCAACCTAAATTTGAAACTACCCAAGGTCATAGCTTCAATGACCCTACTAGGCAGACTGTTCCACTCATCAACTACCCTATTTCCAAACCAATATTTTCCTATATCCTTTCTAAATCTAAACTTATCCAATTTGAATCCATTATTGCGGGTTCTCTCTTGGAGAGATATCCTCAAGACCTTATTTATATCCCCTTATTAATACCCATCTTCCACTTATATACCTCGATCATGTCTCCCTCATTCTTCGTCTTACAAGTGAATGTAATTTAAGGGTCTTCAATCTTTCTTCATACGGAAGATTTCTAATGCTATGAATTAACTTTGTCATTCGTCGCTGAATGTTTTCTAACGAATTTATATCCATTCTGTAAAATGGAGACCAGAACTGAGCTGCATAATCTAGGTGAGGCCTTACTAATGATGTATAAAGCTGTAATATAACCGCTGGACTTCTGTTGCTTACACTTCTTGATATAAATCCCAGTAATCTATTTGCTTTATTTCTTACGCTTAGGCATTGCTGACTTGGTTTGAGGTTGCTGCTTACCATAACCCCAGATCCTTTTCGCATTCTGTACGGCTGAGTTCAACTGGTAGGTGCTAGGGTTATGAACATTCCCGAGCTTTAGAACTTTGCA
>WNWK01009219.1:2500-78328 GCA_009830355.1 Cherax destructor
CATGTGTTGACATGTTTACCCATGTTATTATAACTCGTGGGGAAGCGCTAAACTAATAAGGTAGCCATACAATGACTTGGGAAGTACAGGCAGTCAGGTTTGATCATGGAAGGGAAGGATCGCTCCTTTACGTTGGATCAAGAGCCCTTCACCTTGTAGTTACATATATAATATGACGTAGACTATAACAGATACTTGATAATAATGATGATGATAATAATCATGATAATAATAATAATAATAATAATAATAATAATAATAATAATAATAATAATAATAATAATAATAATTTATAATAATAATAATAATTTATAATAATAATAATTTAATAATAATAATAATAATAATAATAATATTGTTATTATTATTATTATTATTATTATTATCGTTATTATTATTATTATTATAGAATATTTATGTTCTGTTTTCAAAATGCACATAGGAGCAGCTATGCTGTACACCTGTCAACTTGTTTATATTACAGTGTCACGCTGTTACAGGTGTCACGCTGTTACAGGTGTCACGCTGTTACAGGTGTCACGCTGTTACAGGTGTCAAGCTGTTACAGGTGTCACGCTGTTACAGGTGTCACGCTGTTACAGGTGTCACGCTGTTACAGGTGTCACGCTGTTACAGGTGTCACGCTGTTACAGGTGTCACGCTGTTACAGGTGTCACGCTGTTACAGGTGTCACGCTGTTACGCGGGTCACGCTGTTACGGGTGTCACGCTGTTACAGGTGTCACGCTGTTACAGGTGTCACGCTGTTACAGGTGTCACGCTGTTACAGGTGTTACGCTGTTACAGGTGTTACGCTGTTACAGGTGTCACGCTGTTACAGGTGTCACGCTGTTACAGGTGTCACGCTGTTACAGGTGTCACGCTGTTACAGGTGTCACGCTATTACAGGTGTCACGCTGTTACAGGTGTTACGCTGTTACAGGTGTTACGCTGTTACAGGTGTTACGCTGTTACAGGTGTCACGCTGTTACAGGTGTCACGCTGTTACAGGTGTCACGCTGTTACAGGTGTCACGCTGTTACAGGTGTCACGCTGTTACAGGTGTCAAGCTGTTACAGGTGTCACGCTGTTACAGGTGTCACGCTGTTACAGGTGTCAAGCTGTTACAGGTGTCACGTTGTTACAGGTGTCACGCTGTTACAGGTGTCAAGCTGTTACAGGTGTCACGCTGTTACAGGTGTCACGCTGTTACAGGTGTCACGCTGTTACAGGTGTCACGCTGTTACGGGGGTCATGCTGTTACGGGGGTCATGCTGTTACGGGGGTCATGCTGTTACGGGGGTCATGCTGTTACGGGGGTCATGCTGTTACATTGTTCCATGCCTTACAGATCCGGCCTCTCTAGCCACTACAGCTATGACATGTTTAACGAGAGTGAGAGAATGACCCAGAGCTGCAACACCATGTTCCACCAGTACCCTGTCCAGCAGTGGAGCAAGGAGGTAAGTGTCTAATATCCCCTGGGTGAGTGTCTCCTCTCCCCTGGGTGATTGTCTCCTCCCCCCCCGGGTGAGTGTCTCCTCTCCCCTGGGTGAGTGTCTCCTCTCCCCTGGGTGAGTGTCTCCTCCCTGGTGATTGTCTCTCTCCCCCCGGGTGAGTGTCTCCTCTACCCCTGGGTGAGGGTCTCCTCTGCCCCTGGGTGAGTGTCTCCTCTACCCCTGGGTAAGTATATCCTCTACCCCTGGGTGAGTGTCTCCTCTACCCCTGGGTGAGTGTCTCCTCTCCCCTGGGTGATTGTGTCCTCCTGGGTAAGTGTCTCCTCTCCCTGGGTGATTGTGTTTGTGACAGGCTGCCCTTTCCCCAGTACCTGTCCCTGGAGAAGGTTCCTATCCCCTGGGTGAGTGTCTCCTCCCCTGGGTGAGTGTCTCCTCTTCCCTGGGTGAGTGTCTCCTCTCCCCCCTGGGTGAGTGTCTCCTCTCCCCCTGGGTGATTGTCTCCTCTTCCCTGGGTGAGTGTCTCCTCTCCCCCATGGGTGAGTGTCTCTCTCCCTGGGTGAGTGTTCCTCTCCCTGGTAGGTCCCCCCTGGGTGATGTTTTCCTCTCCCCTGGGTGAGTGTCTCCTCTCCCCCTGGGTGATTGTCTCCTCTTCCCTGGGTGAGTGTCTCCTCTCCCCATGGGTGAATGTCTTCAGGAGCAGACGCCTCACTTATAGGCACATCAATTGTTTCTCACAGTCCAACTCACTCTAAGTCAGCACATCCATTATTCACTGACCTTCCAGCTCCCGACCCCTACCAGTTTAGTGCTGAGTTTTAAGACCAATTTCCTCGGTGACAGTGCTATTTAATTGATGTTATTGATTATAATGAAATTATACCGTCAACACACATTCAGAGAGTGTTTTACCAGTTGATTTACAAAAGCTACGAATGGATAAACTGCACTAATAGCTATTAGTGCTAGTCTAATAGCTATTAGTGCTAGTCTAATAGCTATTAGTGTTTGTTGCGTTACATGGGTAAGTAGGTGATATTGTCTTTAATTTCGTAGGTAAATCAATCAAAGAAGGAGAGAAATTACTTGATATACCGACATACGATCCGTAATTGACGTTTCGCCCACAGAGTGGGTTTTGCCAAGTGACAAAGATCTACCTGGAGAGAGAGGATGAGCCTACTGGCCCATGCTAAGCAAGTTCTTCCCACCCATCACTTCTCAGCCGTGTCTGTCCTACCAGATAATACCTTTAACACACCTCGCCTGACTCTCCACCTCACTACACACTCTCTCTCTCTCTCTCTCTCTCTCTCTCTCTCTCTCTCTCTCTCTCTCTCTCTCTCTCTCTCTCTCTCTCTCTCTCCATTGACCCGGGTCGGGATATTACCGACAAACCTCAAACAACAATATCTCTCCAGGTAGATTTGTTTGTGACTTAATAAAGCCCACTCTGAGGGCAAGACGCTCGTGTGTGTGTGTATGTTAGTTACCATTTTGTCCTAGGCACATGTCGATTAGACACTAGGCCTGTTGTATGTATGTGTGTGTGTAACGAAACACTTCGAAATGTTTCGGCCCCGCCGGGAATTGAACCCGGGCCCTCCGTGCGTGAAGCAAGAGCGCTAGCCACCATGCCATCGGGGCGTGTGTGTATGTGTGTGTGTGTGTACTCACCTAATTGTGGTTGCAGGGGTCGAGTGTGTGTGTGTGTGTGTGTGTGTGTGTGTGTGTGTGTGTGTGTGTGTGTGTGTGTACTCACCTATTTGTACTCACCTATTTGTGGTTGCAGGGGTCGAGTGTGTGTGTGTGTGTGGGTTTTTAATCAATGATAGTTTAGAAAAACACGTAAGCAAACACTAGGACTTATTTATTAGAAAACGTTTCGGTCCTGGGACCTTGATCACTATTCAGAAGTGATCAAGGTCTCAGGACCGAAACGTTTAATAATAAATATGTCCTAGTGTTTGCTTACGTGTTTTTTTCTAAGCCAACTTGTCAGTAACTATTACCCAGGTTTATACCAATCAATAATTAGCGACACAAGTAAAGCTATCAAGGATAGTCAATAATATTTAGTTACATAAGTATCTTTATATATCTTTATTGTAGACGTTTCGCCATCCAGGTGGATTTATCAATACAAATTCTAGGACATAATTTGAAGACAGAAGAACTATATACAAAACATGAGGTAATCAGTCCCTCAGCCTTGGAGCTGGCGTGAAGAGCACCGTAAATTTACCGAGGATAGTCCATGGATAGAATTCAGGTGTCAGGTTTGGTGAGTGGAGACGACCGCCTCCCAAAATACCTCGCAGCTTCCAGGCCTCAATAAAAATAATGTCGCCTCGTAAACGTCTTCCTTCACAGCGAAGATTTATTTATTGTTTAATGTTTGTGTAAGTTGGGATCTCAAGAGGAAAACGCAATACAAACACTGGAAATAAGTCACTTTGTCTGACATTTTTGGGTTATCCTGGTAGGTAATTTACACATATGTTACTATGTGGACCGGTAAGCCAGCGGAAGGCCTCGGTCAGATGACCAAAAGCTCCAACGGCGGGTCATCATCTGACTAAGACCCGCGTCAGGAAACACTTGTCCTGTGTCCTGATGAACCTAACCTAACCTATGTATGATAATTTGTGTAAGTGTATGTATGTGTCTCTACATCTAAATAAACTTACTTACTAAATAGTTGAGTGAGACGATCATGACAGTTATAATTATTATTTTGTATTAGATTATTATTATTATTATTATTAATGTTATTTAAACACAGTCTCCCATCGAGGTAGGAAGACCCAATAAAGAAGAAACACATTCACCGTCACTCATTCAGTCATTGCCTTTCAAGAAGCTTGCTAACATCTGATGACCCTCCCCTACCCCTCCTTCAGAGTGCAGGCACTGTACTTTCCACTTCCAGGACTTAAGTTCATGTAACCAGATTCCCTTCATCCCTTCATAAGTGTTACTTTGCTCACACTCCAACAGCACGTCAAGTCATAAAAAAATAACTTGCCTCCACTCACTTTTAACTAACACGCTAACGCACGATTGCTGGAAGCCTAAGCCCCTCGCACGTAAAACCTTCCTTATCCCCTCCCTCCAGGCAGGCAACAAGAGGGGGTTGGCCTGTATGTCACAGAGTTGCTCATTTGCTCGCAACTACTTAACACCTCAAATGATGTAGTTGAAGTTTTGGCAGTAAAGATCGAAAACCAAAACCTTGTCATTGTGACTCACGAAATCCTAATGACACGATTGCAAACAAACCATACCACGGGCGGGGACTGAACTCGTGGCGGGAGAGTCGTAAAACTCCAGGCCACATGCAAGCCACTGGGCCAGCTGGCTACAATAAGATTCATCCAACTAAGTATATTTATACACCATAGGAAAGTTAGCACAGGCCCGACTGTGACCACAAATGCAAGTTTTTACCTGGTCATTGTGGTTGTTTACAAACCTCTGTATGCTACTTCCCAACAATTCCAGGAACACCTTTTCAAAATTGTACACTGTCTGAAAAATTTCCCAACTCCTGCCCCAAACATCTTGCTGCTGGGCAATTTCAACTAAAGACTTATAATGTGGAGAAATGTAGCAAATAATGTTTTAGCAGAGATAACCCCAGGAGGCAACTCAGACGAAATTTCACACATGCGCTAATAAATCTCTGCAACAAAGTCACTTTCAACCAGCAAATAATAGAGCCAACAAGACTAGAAAATACACTAGACCTTATCTTCACCAACAGTGATGATCTGATACGAAATATAACAGTATCGAAGACAATACACTCAGCCCACAACATAATAGAGGTACAGACATGTATGCGCGGGGATCCTGACCAGCAAAAGGTGACCTGTTATGAAGGTGCCTTCACCAAATTCAACTTCAGTAACAAAAACATACAGTGGGATCAAGTCAACCATGTCCTAAATGAAACAAGCTGGGAAGATATCCTAAACAATACGGATCCGAACCTTTGCCTAAAAAGAATTAACTTTGTGGCACTTGAGGTATGCTTAAGGCACATTCCTTTAAGAAAAAGGAAGAGAAGATGTAAACTAGAAAGAGAAAAATGCTCCCTATACAGGCGAAGACGAAGAATCACAGAGCTGCTGAGAGGGGCCAGTATATCTGAAATACAAAGGGAGGCACTGGTCACAGAAATAGCAAATATCAAACTTAAGCTTAAGGAATCATACAGAAGACAAGAAACTCAGGAAGAATTTAAAGCCATAAATGAAATTGGAAAAAAAAATATTTTCTTATGTCAAATCTAAGGACAAAACAACATCCAGTACAGGACCCCTAACGTTCAGTACTGACGTCCCATATCATAAAAACATTTGAAAGGTTTCTAAGAAGCAAGATCGCCGCCCACCTAGATATCCATTAGTTACACAATCCAAGGCAACATGGGTTTAGAGTAAGTCGCTCCTGCCTGTCCCAACTACTGGACCACTATGACAAGCTCTTAGATGCACTGGAAGACAAACAACATGCAGATGTAGTATAAACAGACTTTGCGAGAGCCTTCGCTAAGTGCGACCATGGTGTAATAGCGCACAAAATGCGTGATAAAGGAATAACAGAAAAAGTTGGTAGATGGATCTATAACTTCTTGACAAACATAACAGAGTAAAGTCTGAGGCAGCCACAGTGAAAAGCTCTGTTCCACAAAGCACTGTGCTCGCCCCCATCCTCTCATTATCCTCATATAAGGCATAGGCAGAAATGTAAGCCACAGCACCGTGTCTTCCTTTGCAGATGACACCCGAAATTGCATGTCAGTGTCATCCATTGATGACACTGAAAGACTCCAAGCGGACATCAACCAAATCTTTAAGTGGGCCGCGGAAAACAATATGAAGTTCAATGAAGAGAAATTTTGATTACTCCGATATGGAAAACTCGAGGAAATTAAAAGTGTATTGGAGTATAAAACAAATTTCAATCACACAATAGAGCGGAAAACTAATGTGAAGGACCTGGGAGTGATATTGTCAGAGGATCTCACTTTCAAAGATCACAACAATGTATCTACCACATCAAGCCCATGATGATTCTCTTCAAACCGCTTGTTCTCTCTAGGCTGGAATATTGCTGCACACTAACGGCCATTTTCAAAGCAGGCGAAATTGCAGACCTGGAGAATGTACAGAGAACTTTCACGGCACGTATAAGTATGATAAAGCACCTAAATTACTGGGAACGGTTGAAGTCCCTTGATATGTACTCCCTGGAATGCAGGCGAGAAAGATACATGATAATATACACTTGGAAAATCCTAGAAAGACTAGTCCCAAATTTGCACACGAAAATCACTCCCTATGAAAGCAAAAGACTGGGCAGGAGATGCAACATCCTCCCCAATGAAAACCAGGGGCCCACGAATACACTAAGAGACAACACAATAAGTGTCAGGGGCCCAAGATTGTTCAACTACCTCCCAGCATACATAAGGGGGATTACAAATAGACCCCTGGCTGTCTTTAAGAAGGCGCTGGACATGCACCTAAAGTCAGTGCCTGACCATCCGGGCTGTGGATCGTACGTCGGTTTGCTTGCGGCCAACAGTAGCAGCCTGGTTGATCAGGCTCTGATCCACCACGAGGCCTGGTCACAGACCAGGCCGCGGGGGCATTGATCTCTGAAACCCTCTCCAGGTAACCTTTCCTACGATGACCCCTACCCCGCCTTGCCTCCACTACAGATTTATATGCCCTCCAAGTCATTATATTTTGTTCCATCCTTTTTAAATGTCCGAATCATCTCAACAACCCCTCTGAACCTTTTAGTAACCCTGCACCGCCTTCTAATCTCCAAACGACGAATTCTCTGCATTATAATCACACCACTCATTGCTCTCAAATACGTCATCTCCACTACCTCCAGCCTCTTCCTTGCTGCAACGTTCACAACCCATGCTTCACACCCATATAAGAGCCTTGATACCACTATACTCTCATGTATTCCCCGTTTTGTTTCCATGGATAACGTTCATTGTCTCCACAGGTGCCTCAATGCACAACTCATCATTTTCACTCCTCGTCTTTCATAGACCCATCTTGCTGACAAGTCAGCTCCCAAATATATATATATTATGATTTTCGCTCACCACGAGGCAGGGCCAAAACTACATGGGTTCGAATCCTCGGCTAGTCGCAGTGTTGTTATTGATGTATATATATATATATATATATATATATATATATATATATATATATATATATATATATATATATATATATATATATATATATATATATATATAATTAAAGTGAGTGTGTGTGTGAAGTGAAAATAGCGAGGCGAGTAAGTACACTTTCTTCTTGATGACCCTCAGCACGTCCGTGAGTGGCTGTTCTCGGTGTGTGTGGAGAACAGCATCGATGCTGACTACCTGGCTGACTTCGGCAGGTACACAGGAGCACAGCTGATGACAATGACCCTTGAGCACTTCCAGCAGCTCAACCCACTCCACGGTAAACTACTCTACGACAGGTTCGCACGTTTTGCTCGGGCCTCAACTCCAGGTAAACTCATATTTATATATATATATATATATATGTAGATAAAAGACTGTTGAGTAGACTTCAGGATGTACATGTTTATAGAGGGGCTACAGATATATCAGATCACTTTTTAGTTATAGCTACAGTGGGAGTAAAAGGTAGATGGGATACAAGGAAAATAGAATCAGTAAGTAAAAGAGAGGTGAAGGTTTATAAACTAAAAGAGGAGGCAGTTAGGGTAAGATATAAACAACTATTGGAGGATAGATGGGCTAGTGAGAGTGTAGGCAATGGGGTCGAAGATGTATGGGGTAGATTTAAAAATGTAGTGTTAGAGTGTTCAGCAGAAGTTTGTGGTTACAGGCGAGTGGGTGCGGGAGGGAAGAGGAGCGATTGGTGGAATGATGATGTAAAGAGAGTAGTAAGGGAGAAAAAGTTAGCATATGAGAGGTTTTTACAAAGTAGAAGTGATGCAAGGAGGGAAGAGTATATGGAGAGAAAAAGAGAGGTTAAAAGAGTGGTGAAGCAATGTAAAAGAGAGCAGATGAGAGAGTGGGTGAGATGTTATCAGCAAATTTTGTTGAAAATAAGAAAAAGTTTTGGAATGAGATTAATAAGTTGAGGAAGCCTAGAGAACAAATGGATTTGACAGTTAAAAATAGGAGAGGAGAGTTATTAAATGGAGAGTTAGAGGTATCGGGAAGATGGAGAGAATATTTTGAGGAGTTGTTAAATGTTGATGAAGACAGGGAAGCTGTGATTTCGTGTGTAGGGCAAGGAGGAATAACATCTTGTAGGAGTGTGGAAGAGCCAGTTGTGGGTGTAGGGAAGTTCGTGAGGCAGTGGGTAGAATGAAAGGGGTAAGACAGCTGGGATTGATGGGATAAAGATAGAAATGTTAAAAGCAGGTGGGGATATAATTTTGGAGTGGTTGGTGCTATTATTTAATAAATGTATGGAAGAGGGTAAGGTACCTAGGGATTGGCAGAGAGCGTGTATTGTTCCTTTGTATAAAGGCAAAGGGGACAAAAGAGAGTGCAAAAATTATAGGGGAATAAGTCTGTTGAGTGTACCTGGTAAAGTGTATGGTAGAGTTATTATTGAAAGAATTAAGAGTAAAACAGAAAGCAGGATAGCAGATGAACAAGGGGGCTTTAGGAAAGGTAGGGGGTGTGTAGACCAAGTGTTTACAGTGAAACATATAGGTGAACAGTATTTGCATAAGGGTAAAGATGTTTTTGTGGCATTTATGGATTTGGAAAAGGCATATGATAGGGTAGATAGGGGGGCAATGTGGCAGATGTTGCAGGTGTATGGAATAGGAGGAAGGTTACTGAAAGCAGTGAAGAGTTTTTATGAGGATAGTGAGGCTCAGGTTAGAGTGTGTAGGAGGGAAGGGACCATTTCCCAGTAAAAGTGGGCCTTAGACAAGGATGTGTGATGTCACCGTGGTTGTTCAATATATTTATAGATGGGGTTGTAAGAGAAGTAAATGCGAGGGTCTTGGCAAGAGGTGTTGGGCTAAAAGATAAAGAAGCAAATACAAAGTGGGAGTTGTCACAGTTGCTTTTTGCTGATGACACTGTGCTTTTGGGAGATTCTGAAGAGAAGCTGCAGAGGTTGGTGGATGAATTTGGTAGGGTGTGTAAAATAAAAAAATTGAAAGTGAATATAGGAAAGAGTAAGGTGATGAGGATAACAAAAGAATAGGTGACGAAAGATTGGATATCAGATTGGAGGAGAGAGTATGGAGGAGGTGAATGTATTCAGATATTTGGGAGTGGACATGTCGGCGGATGGGTCTATGAAGGATGAGGTGAATCATAGAATTGATGAGGGGAAAAGGGTGAGTGGAGCACTTCGAGTCTGTGGAGACAAAGAACCTTGTCCATGGAAGTAAAGAGGGGAATGTATGAGAGTATAGTTATACCAACGCTCTTATATGGGTGTGAAGCATGGGTGATGAATGTTGCAACGAGGAGAAGGCTGGAGGCAGTGGAGATGTCATGTCTGAGGTCAATGTGTGGTGTGAATATAATGCAGAGAATTCGGAGTTTGGAAATTAGGAGGAGGTGGGGATTACCAAAACGATTGTCCAGAGAGCTGAGGAGGGGTTGTTGAGGTGGTTTGGACATGTAGAGAGAATGGAACGAGACAGAGTGACTTCGAGAGTGTATAAATCTGTAGTGGAGGGAAGGCGGGGTAGGGGTCGGCCTAGGAAAGGTTGGAGGGAGGGGGTAAAGGAAGTTTTGTGTGCGAGGGGCTTGGACTTCCAGCAAGCATGTGTGAGCGTATTTGATAGGAGTGAATGGAGGCATATGGTTTTAATACTTGACGTGCTGTTGGAGTGTGAGCAAAGTAACATTTATGAAGGGATTCAGGAAACCGGCAGGCCGGACTTGAGTTCTGGAGATGGGAAGTACAGTGCCGGCACTCTGAAGGAGGGGTGTTAATGTTGCAGTTTTATAACTGTAGTGTAAAGCACCCTTCTGGCAAGACAGTGATGGAGTGAATGATGATGAAAGTTTTTCTTTTCGGGTCACCCTGCCTTGGTGGAATCGGCCGATGTGTTAATAAAAAAAAAAAAAAATATATATATATATATATATATATATATATATATATATATATATATATATATATATATATATATATATATATATACATATATATATATAATTTAAGAAAGGACTTAATTTTAAATGAGTTCTTGCTAATTGACCAATTTTACCTATTCGGCACGACACACACACACATACACACACATATGTATATATATATATATATATATATAATATATATATATATATATATATATATATATATATATATATATTTCAACAAGTCGGCCGTCTCCCACCGAGGCAGGGTGACCCAAAAAGAAATAAAATCCCCAAAAAGAAAATACTTTCATCATCATTCAACACTTTCACCACACTCATACATAATCACTGTCTTTGCAGGGGCGCTCAGATGCGACAGCTGAGAATAGTCCCTCCCAACTGTCACTATCTCAGACCCCTCCTTTAAAGTGCAGGCATTGTACTTCCCATCCAGGTCTCAAGTCCAACTAAATCAATAAACTGGTTTCCCTGAATCACTTCACAAAATGTTACCCTGCTCACACTCCAACAGATCGTCATGTCCCAAAAACCATTCGTCTTCATTCACTCCTATCTAACACGCTCACACATGCTTGCTGGAAGTCCAAGCCCCTCGCCCACAAAACCTCCTTTACCCCCTCCCTCCAACCTTTTCTAGGACGACCCCTACCCCGCCTTCCTTCCCCTACAGATTTATACGCTCTCCAAGTCATTCTACTTTGATCCATTCTCTCTAAAAGACCAAACCACCTCAACAACACCTCTTCAGCCCTCTGACAAATACTTTTAGTAACTCCACACCTTCTCCTAATTTCCACATTCCGAATTTTCTGCATAATATTTACACCACACATTGCCCTTAGACAGGACATCTCCACTGCCTCCAGCCTCCTCCTCGCTGCAGCATTTGCAACCCATGCTTCACACCCATATAAGAGTGTTGGTACCACTACACTTTCGTACATTCCCTTCTTTGCCTCCATGGATAACGTTTTTTCTCTCCACAGATACCTCAACGCACCACTCACCTTTTTTCCTTCATCAATTCTATGGTTAACCTCATCCTTCATAAAACCATCCGCTGACACGTCAACTCATAAATATCTGAAAACATTTACTTCTTCCATAATCCCTCTCTCCAATGTGATATCCAATTTTTCTTTATTTAAATCGTTTGATACCCTCATCACCTTACTCTTATCTATGTTCACTTTCAACTTTCTACCTTTACACACTCTCCCAAACTCGTCCACTAACCTTTGCAACTTTTCTTTAGAATCTCCCATAAGCACAGTATCATCAGCAAAAAGTAACTGTGTCAACTCCCATTTTGCATTTAATTCTCCATAATTTAATCACACCCCTCTCCCCAACACCCTAGCATTTACTTCTTTTACAACCCCATCTATAAATATATTAAACAACCATGGTGACATTACACATCCCTGTCTAAGACCTACTTTTACCGGGAAGTAATCTCCCTCTCTCCTACACACCCTAACCTGAGCCTCACTATCCTCATAAAAACTCTTTACAGCCTTCAGTAACTTACTACCTATTCCATACACTTGCAACATTTGCCACATTGCTCCCCTATCCACTCTATCATATGCCTTTTCTAAATCCATAAATGCAATGAAAATTTCTCTACCTTTATCTAAATACTGTTCACATATATGCTTCACTGTAAACACTTGATCTACACATCCCCTACCCACTCTAAAGCCTCCTTGCTCATCTGCAATCCTACTCTCTGTCTTACCTCTAATTCTTTCAATAATAACCCTGCCATACACTTTACCTGGTATACTCAGTAAACTTATTCCCCTATAATTTTTACACACACTTTTATTCCCCTTCCCTTTATATAAAGGAACTATACATGCTCTCTGCCAATCCCTAAGTACCTTCTCTTCTTTCATACATTTTTAATATTAAACAAAAATACCAACCACTCCAGTACTATATCCCCCCCTGCTTTTAACATTTCTGTCATGATCCCGTCAGTTCCAGCTGCTTTACCCCCTTTCATTCTACGTAATGCCTCACGCACCTCCCCAACACTCACATCCTGCTCTTCTTCACTCCTTAACGATGTTGTACCTCCCTGGCCAGTGCATGAAATTACCGCCTCCTTTTTTCATCGACATTTAAAAGTTCCTCAAAATATTCCCGCCATCTACCCAATACCTCCAGCTCCCCATCTACTAACTCCCCTACTCTGTTTTTAACTGACAAATCCATTCGTTCCCTAGGCTTTCTTACCTTGTTTATCTCACTCCAAAAAAATTCTTGTTTTCAGCAAAATTTCTTGACAGAGCCTCTCCCATTCTTTCATCCGCTCTTCTTTTGCACTCTCTCACCACTCTCTTCACCTTTCTTTTACTCTCCATATATTCTGCTCTTCTATTAACACTTCTGTTTTGTAAAAGCTCTCATATATATATATATATATATATATATATATATATATATATATATATATATATATATATATATATATATATATATATATATATTCCTTTGTCATTATATTCAAAGAGGGTGATGGAGCGACCAGGGGAATGGGAAAGTAAGCAGATTTGAACTTAGGAAAGGGAAGTTAGCAACAGTTCCCTGGATCAAAAGTCCTTCACTAGCTTCAAGACACCTGGAAGGATAGTACAAGCTGTGTTATAAATTTATGTTTATCCCACGATGCTGTGAAATAGAAAAAAAAATTGTTTAACACAGGCGAGAAGAGAATTTCCATTAACCCACAAGTTAGTCAACTCACTAATACACCCAGTGTATTAAACCACAGTTTAGTCACCTCACTAATACACCAAGTGTATTAAACCACAGTTTAGTCACCTCACTAATACACCAAGTGTATTAAACCACAGTTTAGTCAACTCACTAATACACCCAGTGTATTTAACCACAAGTTAGTCAACTCATTCATTATTACACCTAGTGTATTAAACCACAAGTTAGTCAACTCATTCACTATAACACTCAGTGTATTAAACCACAAGTTTGTCAACTCACTATTACACTCAGAGTATTAAACCACAAGTTTGTCAACTCACTATTACACTCAGAGTATTAAACCACAAGTTTGTCGGATTACTCAGGGATGAGTTTAGAACAATTTTTTTTAACACAGATCACTTTTATAGTGTAAGAGCTGTTATCCAACCTCAGCTCATTTCAGAACTCCAGTTCTATCTGAGGTATACTACCACCCCCAGGATGCCACCCAAAACAATCGACTAACACCCAGGTACTTTAATGCTAGATGAACAGGGGCAGCGGACACTCGGTACGCGAGCCGAGCGACCTACCAACCAAGCCACGGAACACCTGAAATGCTATTTAGTGCTATATGGCTTTTGTAGAAGGAAAAAGGCAGCAATAACCAAAAGTTCGCTCCTGAAGTCGCTTTGATTCTAATTTATCGAGTCGGAGTAGGACGTCGATAGTAGAGGGACCCTTTCTAAAACCAATTTGATGGGGAGAGACAGTTCGTGATCTATAAATACCAAACAGTCTGTTTACATGGAGGAATTTCCAAAGAGCGTTGTGTTAGTGATGAGTCTGTAATGAGACAGATCTTATCTTGAGGTTCCTAGTTTATGGAACAGGAGGACTACCTCATAATTCACGAAATCGTTAAAACAACATTGCAGCAAATCACAGAACGGGTGGAGCTTGAACCCATGGTGGGAGGTGAGGCCTCAGACTCACATGCCAGTGTGATTACCACTGGACCAGCTGGCTCTATTACAGCCAGCTGGTCCAATAGTTAACACTCTAGCCTGTGAGGTTTTGGACTCGCTTGCCGTGGGTTCGATCCCCAGCCGTTCTGTGATTTATCTACTACTTTGGTTTTTCAGTTTCATCAGAATGAAACTTAAAATTCAGTGGGTCAGTTTTCCCACTCGGGTCTGGTGGAGTGCAGTAAGGAAGGTGGTTCAGTATAGTCCTTGCGAACACGAACAAAGTGATGCCCAGTTGCTTTGGCGACTTCGAAAGCATCTACTACTGTTACACAGTGGTAAGGACGGGAGCTAACTTTCGTACCTGTTTCCAGACTGCGCAGATGGAGGTAGTGTTGTTCAGAGGACACATAATAATATCAACATATTCGTTTAACTGTCTGTTTAATGTGACTCACATGCACTCTTGTTTGTTTGTTACTTAGGCACTGGTCTATTGTCTATGGTGCAACTGTAAAGATAGCGGCTTCATGCACCTCATTTCAGACGAACTGCACGAGTGCAGTCGTGAGACCACCAGGAGACACGTTTCTGAAAATATTTACCTGAAGTTCGAGGAATGGCTAGCGTAGCTGCCGAGAGTACCGAGGTGGTATATAATAGCTCACCTGTAGAGGAATCGGGAGGAGGATTAGAAAAAAAGGCATGGTCAGTACAAGGTGCCTAATTTGCGCGCTCGAATTGCCACTATGATGGGCAAGGATGACTGATGTAAGATCAAGAAGTAATAAGAATAGGGATGTGAGCGCTGTCTTGTAGATCATTTATTACTGTCCAGTCGAATTCTAGCGCTATTGAGTAAGAGTAGATAGAAAGATGTACACACAAAAAGGTACACCGGGTTTGTGGAGCTACGTAGGTGTGTCAGAATGTTAGTGTTTGAAATGTGGAGAAGTAGAGAGATGAGAGAAGATTCAAACTGGTCTCTTCGAGAGTTACAAAGTGACCCTCGTCATTTTAGTTAAAGACAAGAGGCGTGAAGGGAAGAGATGTTGTGAGCAGACTGTGTACCATTTGTCTAAATAGACATGAACTACAGAATAGCATAGTACGAACAGAGGTTGGGGAATGTGGGAACAGTGTTGCGGACGAGAAGTCTGCTTTCATAGTTGGAGTCGTCAGGAAGGGAGTCTAACGTTTGTAAAAAAACAACGAGAGATAGAACATTCATCTGTTATATAGTTTAAGTTCCTTATGAGTAATGTATACAGAAAAAAACGGGAGGATGGGAGAAATAACATTCATATTTTTCCCCTATTTCCCTTGTATCCTCTAATATCCCATTACATAACTGACATTATTACTGGTAATTCTGCGCAGAGGTGATCAAAAGGTCCTTATAGACTGGAGTGGTCGCTAAACTCTACGTCAGGTAGTAGAGGCACAGTAGTGTAATGGATTTGTATGTAGTGGGATTTAGTGTGTCACGAGAAGCAGTATGAGTATGCATGTTAGTAGCAAGCTTGGTAGGTGGAAAAACATTGAGAGTGTGAAGGGCAGGATCGTGGGGCTGAGATACTGTAATATTAGTGAAGGGTTGTAGTCAGAGTCGTGCGGTTTGTTTGTGCTTTCGGGTTTTAATGACAGTTCTGTTGAGTTTCTCCGTTTGAAGGAAGGTTTATTGAGAATAAAGAATAAAAAAAAGCATAATATCGTAACTGGAATAGTACACAAAAACCCACACATGGGAGACTGACACTTATGACGACGTTTCGTTCTGTCTTGTATAATTAACTAGTTAATGGTCCATATCGGACCGAAATATCGTCATAGTTTCAGTCTACTATGTGCGAGTTATTTGTGTAGGGGTTACTGAGACTCGTTTCTGCCTATGTTTCTTTAAACTGCGCCGTTACGGCTTCAAGTGTCTCTGGAAGCAAGGAAAGGAAGGGAGTATAATGCCGGGGACAGGCCAGGAAAGTGAGGTAGAGAGGATCAAGACATTGACAGCCGTCAAGAGTAGAAAAGGTTGTGTTGGGGTTGGTTGGTTCAAGTGCTGTAGGAGCCTGTAAATTTGTGGTCAACTTGTTGTCTGGGGAGGACAGGTAAAGAGTGTAGCAGCGTGTGTATTGCTACGATAGATGTAGCAGTAATTAGAGTATTTAGTACGTCATAAAATGTAGTTAGTGAAGTAATGGTGGTGTTGTTACGTAGTAAATTCTATAGATCTTTGGGGTTGTAGGGTGAAGTCCAAGGGGCAGTTATAGGACTGTGTAGGGTGGGAGGCGGTGAAGGTGACAGATGGTGAAGAGGTAAAATATCAGGAGTGAGAGTATAGGAGGGCACTACTGGGTGTTGAGAGTGTCGGGTGATTGAAGTAGAAACTGCGAGATCTTCCCTATTGGCCGAGCTGAGAAATAATCCGGTTATTCAACAAACCCCCGTTTATCTCCTCTTGCAATATTTTGCAAGTGACTGTAGTACCAACATTTGCTGCATTCTTATGGCACTGGTTTGAACTCCTCACAGGCAAGACTCGAATCACTATGTACGTGTATCCTGAAGGGAAAAGTTTATGGTCATCGAATGTCCGTTTAACTATATAAGTCCGATATTGTCTCCGTCCGTGAGCATGGCAGACACAGGTTGCGATTCTGGTGACTTGGAAGTGTTGTAATTCGAAATCATTTTTATATGTTGAAGGCACAGCCTATAAAGTCTTGTTCTATATCCATGTTAAGGAAGACTACAATTTGTCAGCATGGAGTGAGGTGTTGGTGTAGTCAGTGGAGTCCTGCCATGATCATGTGCAGGCGCATTAGTTTATATTATAGTTATTATGATAAAATTCAGCGCTAAACCTGTGAGGGTAATACAGCGTTGTTGTATTTTTTTAACTGGTTGGTAATGTGTCCGTCACAATTAGAGGACAGAGGATGGAGTATCAAGAAATACTTCTAATGAATGACCCAAACAGAAGTCTTTTCCTAACCACCCTAGACGAAGACATCAGGGCTACCATTAGTTTATAGGCTTGCTAGTACCACTGACGATGCACATCTCGTTTTTACTGGGTGTAAGTGCATGTTCTGGCAAGTATAAATCATGAATTCTTGTGCCAGTCTGTGCTGCTTCAGATTTGCATCGACAGTCGTTGCTTGCAGTGAAGAAAAAAAAATATCCAAATTATTTAGTATTTGAGGTTACGTTTCTAAGAATATGACTTGGTATTAGTATTTTTTTTTTTTTTTGTAAGAATACGATTTGGTATGTACAGTTATATTTCTAGGAATATAACTTGACACTATGAGAGTCAGTATTCAGACCATGTGTGTGTTCTCTGTGCCAGGTGCCTGCTGCTACCAGCAACAGATGCCACACCACGACCCTTACATCTACACCACCTGCAGCGGCGCCACTTACTGCGACCTACAGCCGAACATGACCTCTGCGGTGACCCCTCAGGTCAACGACGGCTGGAGTGCCTGCTATCCTCTACGAGACTACTACCCCTACTCTGACATGCATTACTACACTCCCACCTACTCGACCCCCACACCACCCACGAGGGAGGAGGACTTCGACACCTACACCCTCGACAGGCTGAACAGGTTGGACATGAATCAACAGGATCCCTACGAGGAGGCTGCTGCAGGCCTCAACACCATGGGCATGGCTGCTGGGTATCTACCCACCGCAAACACCCCACCAACCACTCCTACCCATTCATCTCTTGTCTTGGGTAAGTCCTACCACCTCTCTCACTCCCGCTCTGGTGACCAAGGCTGGCTATTATTATTATTATTATTATTATTATTATTATTATTATTATTATTATTATTATTATTATTATTATTATTATTATTATTATAAATAATAATATTAATAATCATATTTGTTATTATCATTATTATTATTCTAAAAAATAATAATAATAATAATAATATATTATTATTATTATTATTATTATTATTATTATTATTAAGGGGTAATCGGGAAAGCCTTAGATATCATAAAGCGTTTGATGAATAGGAGCTAATCAAGTTTGATCCAAAGAAGACCAGAATAACTCCAGTTTCCTTAGATCAAGAGTCACCCCCCTTCTCCCTCTCCTCCCCTCCCCCTCTCGTGGAGGCCAGTGGCTCTTGAGCAGCAAGCGGCTGGTGAGTCATGGCCTGGTCATGTTTGTAACTTGTTTCTGACATGTTTTCTTTACCTCAGTAGCACCATAGTTGTTTTGTTTACCTCAGTAACACCATAGTTGTTTTGTTTATCAAAGTAGCACCATAGCTATTGTTTACCTCAGCAGTACCATAGTTTATTGGGTTTTTCCTTTGTTTTGACTTACAGATAATCACTTGTCCAGTGAGAGCGCCCACAGACACAAAAGTAAGTACGAGAAACATGTAAGAAATTCAATTGAGTTTAAGAAGAGACATAAGATGTGCACTAAGATGTTTCCTAGAAGTGAAAGCTGATACTAGAGGGACCAGGTGCATTGTTACCTACGCTATGTACAAGGTTTTCTAATAGTCTTAGCCTTATGAAGAAATGCTCATATATATGTAGTGGGATCAGTATACATGCATTGGGGTCAATACATGTATACATGCATTGGGGTTCACTATATGTGTACTGGGATCACTCTAGATATATATATATATATATATATATATATATATATATATATATATATATATATATATATATATATATATATATATATATATATATATAATTTTTTGTTTGGTTCAGAATGATTTTTGCGAAATTATTGCATACACAAATTTTCACTTGTCTTATATGGCAAGAAGAGCATTGCTATTTAAGCCAAAATCCAAGTTTTACCTAATCGGCACGACATATATATATATATATATATATATATATATATATATATATATATATATATATATATATATATATGTGTGTGTGTGGTGTGTGTGTGTGTGTGTGTGTGTGTGTGTGTGTGTGTGTGTGTGTGTGTGTGTGTATGTATATACATTTCTCTATTTGTCTGATTTCTTAACTGCCCATCCCCTCTTTTGATACGCCTAAATATGCCTCTCTTTTGACCAACGAGATGTTTTATTCTATTGATTATCCATTTGGGATCATTTTTGATGGATCTAATTTCCCTACTCGGAACAAAACTTGTCTGGGCAGCTAGTACTATGCTCTGAAAAACGTCAAATTAGCAACCAGCACTATCTACCTGACCCATAATCAAGTCATCCCAATTTAACCCACGTTGATAAATTAGACACATATGCAACACTTGGGTATCTTTATTGAGGAAACGTTTCGGCACACAGTGGCTTCATCAGTCCATACAAAGGAGAATCGTGAAGAACAGGAGGAGTTTGAGGTGGTCAGTCCCTCAACCTTGAGTCGATGTTGTCAGTCCATCAATCTTGAACAGAATACAGCATATGTGCTAGGAAGCAGCTTATATACCGTAGGCAGGAGAGGTGCAGAAGTCGTAGGTGGTGTTTACATTTGTACAAGAGTGATATACAATACCGACATTTGTCCAATGTGGAAGTAGGTCGTGCCCAAGGGTTGGGCAAGTGAAGAATTCCCTGTATTAAGATCCCAAGTTGTTGCTGTGTCAGACAGGATGTAAATGAATGGTTCAGAGAACCGACAAGTTGATAAATTAGACACATATGCAACACTTGGCATATGTGTCCCTTGGGCACGACCTACTTCCACATTGGACAAATGTCGGTATTTTATACCACTCTTGTACAAATGTGACACCACCTACGACTTCTGCACCTCTCCTGCCTACGGTATATAAGCTGCTTCCTAGCACATATGCTGTATTCTGTTCAAGATTGATGGACTGACAACATCGACTCAAGGTTGAGGGACTGACCACCTCAAACTCCTCCTGTTCTTCACGATTCTCATTTGTATGGTTCAGTCACTCTACTGATATTGGTCCAGTCACTATACTAATGTTGGTTCAGTCACTCTACTAATGTTGGTTCAGTCACTCTACTAATGTTGGTTCAGTCACTCTACTAATGTTGGTTCAGTCACTCTACTAATGTTGGTTCAGTCACTCTACTAATGTTGGTTCAGTCACTCTACTAATGTTGGTTCAGTCACTCTACTAATGTTGGTTCAGTCACTCTACTAATGTTGGTTCAGTCACTCTACTAATGTTGGTTCAGTCACTCTACTAATATTGGTTCAGTCACTCTACTAATGTTGGTTCAGTCACTCTACTAATGTTGGTTCAGTCACTCTACTAATGTTGGTTCAGTCACTCTACTGATATTGGTCCAGTCACTATACTAATGTTGGTTCAGTCACTCTACTAATGTTGGTTCAGTCACTCTACTAATGTTGGTTCAGTCACTCTACTAATGTTGGTTCAGTCACTCTACTAATGTTGGTTCAGTCACTCTACTAATGTTGGTTCAGTCACTCTACTAATGTTGGTTCAGTCACTCTACTAATATTGGTTCAGTCACTCTACTAATGTTGGTTCAGTCACTCTACTAATGTTGGTTCAGTCACTCTACTAATATTGGTTCAGTCACTCTACTAATGTTGGTTCAGTCACTCTACTAATGTTGGTTCAGTCACTCTACTAATATTGGTTCAGTCACTCTACTAATGTTGGTTCAGTCACTCTACTAATGTTGGTTCAGTCACTCTACTAATGTTGGTTCAGTCACTCTACTAATGTTGGTTCAGTCACTCTACTAATGTTGGTTCAGTCACTCTACTAATATTGGTTCAGTCACTCTACTAATGTTGGTTCAGTCACTCTACTAATATTGGTTCAGTCACTCTACTAATGTTGGTTCAGTCACTCTACTAATATTGGTCCAGTCATTATACTAATGTTGGTTCAGTCACTCTACTAATGTTGGTTCAGTCACTCTACTAATGTTGGTTCAGTCACTCTACTAATGTTGGTTCAGTCACTCTACTAATGTTGGTTCAGTCACTCTACTAATGTTGGTTCAGTCACTCTACTAATGTTGGTTCAGTCACTCTACTAATATTGGTCCAGTCACTCTACTAATGTTGGTTCAGTCACTCTACTAATGTTGGTTCAGTCACTCTACTAATGTTGGTTCAGTCACTCTACTAATATTGGTTCAGTCACTCTACTAATGTTGGTTCAGTCACTCTACTAATGTTGGTTCAGTCACTCTACTAATGTTGGTTCAGTCACTCTACTAATGTTGGTTCAGTCACTCTACTAATGTTGGTTCAGTCACTCTACTAATATTGGTTCAGTCACTCTACTAATGTTGGTTCAGTCACTCTACTAATATTGGTTCAGTCACTCTACTAATGTTGGTTCAGTCACTCTACTAATATTGGTTCAGTCACTATACTAATGTTGGTTCAGTCACTCTACTAATGTTGGTTCAGTCACTCTACTAATGTTGGTTCAGTCACTCTACTAATGTTGGTTCAGTCACTCTACTACTGTTGGTTCAGTCACTCTATTAATATTGGTTCAGTCACTCTACTAATGTTGGTTCAATCACTCTACTAATATTGGTTCAGTCACTCTACTAATGTTGGTTCAGTCACTCTACTAATATTGGTCCAGTCACTCTACTAATGTTGGTTCAGTCACTCTACTAATGTTGGTTCAGTCACTCTACTAATGTTGGTTCAGTCACTCTACTAATGTTGGTTCAGTCACTCTACTAATGTTGGTTCAGAAATATAGATACCATTACAAGTTTTGTTTCAGTGGTCTTCTGAAATGTGATGAAATACTTTTTATTTCTTGTGACACTCCATAGACAAATCAGATGTCAATAAATTGATAGACTCTGTGCTGAGTGGGTGCCACCTCTGACTCTTCGTTTCTCTGTGGGCAGAAGGGCGTGGGGATCGAGGACCTAAGCTGTGGGAGTTCCTAATTGACTTGCTGAATGACCCTGCCTGCAACCCAAGCATCATCCGCTGGGAGAACCAGGAGGAGCACATCTTTCGTCTGACCAACCAACACGAGGTGGCACTGCGCTGGGGTCAGAGACGACCCAAGGATGGCTCTCTTCCTTACGACTACTTCGCACGGGCGCTCAGGTAAATAAATACTCAACAGGTGTTGTTGATGTGGGCGTTCACGCACGCACACGCCAGTTGGATGTTCAAGCCCCTCGTATAAAAAACCTCCTTTACCCCCTCTCTCCTCCAGCAAAAAAAAAAAAATAATCCCAAGTAACACATAATTCTTATTCTGATGGAAGTGAATCTTTTGAGGTTCAGTAGTTACGGATGCTTGACATCCACATCAACTTGTTTAAGTCATCTAGATAAGCCCGACAGATTTCGTCTCCTTACTAGCAAATCCATCTTATATGATGCTGCATTACAGACAAACCATCCTGCATGAAGTGTGACGTAAACATTGCTAATTCTTAGTGTCATGTAGATCAGCGCAGCGAACAACGTGGTGTTTATAATGTTGGGAATAACACGATTATTTAAGATGACATTTGCATAAAGATAGGGTCTGAGGGAGTTGGTTTTTCATATTATGTTCATGAATCTGCGCATTGTCTGACATGCTAAGGTTAGAGAAAGAGCAGGTCTGTACCTTTCTCGATGGTCCTCATAAGTTCGAGTCACGTGTTAGGCTTATCTTAACTATACAAAGCTTATTGTCTGAGTGTGAGGCTGGAATACAAAGTACTCGTCTTTCATAATGATTTATTGACCCCAAGTGGGATCATTAGTGTCACTATCCAGTGTTTATTACACTCTTACTCTTGGAAAGCAAAACAATTGATAACACAATCTTTGTTGGTCTATAATGATGTTCAAGGTTTGACGTTTTGCAGAATAGGCCCTAAATTTTAAATAAATACACATAAATATCTGTAGATATATACTCATTTGCTTTTCTATCGTCTTTAAGCTTGAAACAATACGGTATGTTTGTACTTTATTGCAGATATCATTACAAGTCGGGTATGCTGGTATCAGTTCCGGAAAGAAAACTTGTGTACAAGTTTGGACCAAAAGTGTTCGAAGGAAGACGATGAAATATCTTCAGCCAGACTTCAGACCTTTCAAGGAAATATGAAGATTCTCAAAGCAACGTAGCCATGAGTAGGTTCCTAAACCCTGATGGCGTACGTGCACACAACCTCACTTCCTTGACTAGACGAGAAGTGGTAAGAACATCACGTCAGCTCCTGGAAGGTACGAGGGCATCTTCCTTGGTCACCTCACCGACGTCGCTGTTTTCTCTTTACATCATAACAGTGTTTCACAAGGCGCCAATTAATTCATCTTAATTCATCTGGATACTTAATGATACTTGTTCAATGTCACCAGAAACCTCAGAGATTGACTGGTGGGTGCAATGCCAGTCTGGTTCTGGAGCTCTGACAACCACGCCGCTCCCCAGTCCCTGTTACAAACTGCTCGTGGAGACAGTAACTGCTCGTGGAGACAGTAACTGCTCGTGGAGACAGTAACTGCTCGTGGAGACAGTAACTGCTCGTGGAGACAGTAACTGCTCGTGGAGACAGTAACTGCTCGTGGAGACAGTAACTGCTCGTGTAGACAGTAACTGCTCGTGTAGACAGTAACTGCTCGTGGAGACAGTAACTGCTCGTGTAGACAGTAACTGCTCGTGGAGACAGTAACTGCTCGTGTAGACAGTAACTGCTTGTAGAGGCGAAAAAAAAACAGACAAATGCTTCAAGAACTATTTCATGTATAGTTGTACTCAGCCTTATTATAACTTCTAGAGCAACGTTCATAAATAAAGCGCCACAAGACATGAACGATAACACTATACTGTGTTGTGAATTCAACTAGCAGTCGCCACCACATGACCAGACACATGAGATTCTGCCACATTTTTCTGGCATCAGTATTAACGGTTTCCTAAGTAATAAAGATGACGTTTAAAATGGAAGTTTTTGTATATGTTGGGTTGGAGGATGGGAGGAATACGGGTGTGGAAGCTACCGTATTTATTGGTGCTATTTTAACAAACCTTTCAGAGAACTTAGCTTCTCGTTGTTTGACAAAGCTGCTAAAGTGATACGTTAAGAGCTAATAAAATGTCGAGTGTAGACAAAATACATAAGTACGGAATATTTTAATGTTGGTACTGTAATCTGTTTGACAAATTAAATGTCAACCTCAGCCTGGTGAAGGTTGATGTTGATAGTGTTATGAACCTCAGCCCTTACCAGGCTGAGGTTCATAATGCTATAAACCTCAGCCTGGTAAAGGTTAATTAAGTGTGCAAAGTGTCAATATCTGTGATATTCTGAGTGTCTTACGAGTGGGAGCTGACGCTCAACGTTCTCATCCACACATACATATTTAACCACTGCAGTTTTTACATAAAATCTGCTGTTAATTTAACCCTGGTAATTATGAATAAATAATCCTTGTAAATATTAATTTAATGAAGTTTACATAAGGAAAACTGTTATTGACGAAGAGAAAATATATTTTTTACCCTTGGTGAAGAGTAACTTCATTTCTTTCTAGCCACCACAATCCGTAAGGAAGACAATATTTCTTTACGAGTGAGAATTCATAAGAAATGACTGAATCTCCCTATGAAAAAAGACCTTAATATTCTGGTTTTCAGAGTAGGAAGATTGGACAATGGACACAGTTATGGTCCTGCCTTTCCATGGGTTAGCATGTGTTAGGTTACAGAAACTTATAAAATATATATTTAACCATAAGCAAATAAAAAAAAAAGCTACGGTGATAGCTGTAGCAACGATTCACATATAACCCACACATGGGAGAGAGGAGCTTACGACGACGTTTCGGTCCAACTTGGACCATTTACAAAGTCACACTGTGTGGTTTTGTAAATGGTCCAAGGCGGACCGAAACGTCGTCGTAAGTTCCTCTGTCCTACGTGGGGGTTATCTGTGCATTGTTCCAATCACGCTATTGTGTCTTTCTGTTCTTTATAGCAACGATCGTTACGCTATACTGGTGTGTAAGGCGGAGATGCTCTTGGACGTGTGACCTTCATGGTTTCTTCAAACACCAGAGGATAAAACACAGATACTTCCACAAACAATATAGTATTACCATGCAGTGCCATAGCACATACCTTGGCACACAAGAATGCTATACAACCTGGCATGGCAGAATGTTATGCTCCATCATATATCCTGGTATAGCAGCGTGTCATGCTGAAGCATATTCCGTGGCATTTTGTGAGTCTGTAAGATTGATTCTCAGTCGACCAATCATTGAGGAACTAGTTTCCATGGCCTTATTTTATATTATTCAGCAGCACAACTCTACGGTGATCGCCCGCCATGTTTTGTTGTGAAAGTTCTACTGGGTTCAGCTTTATCTCCTGGGTCTCTATTATTATTATTATTATTATTGTTATTATTATTATTATTGTTGTTGTAGTTGTGGAAATTTTTCCTAATTTCCTAAATGTAGAACATATAAATGAATAATATAATAATTGTTTACCTGGAGTTTACCTGGAGAGAGTTCCGTGGGTCAACGCCCCCGCGGCCCGGTCTGTGACCAATCCTCATGGTGAATCAGAGCCTGGTCAACCAGGCTGTTACTGCTGGCCGCACGCAGTCCGACGTACGAACCACAGCCCGGCTGGTCAGGCACTGACGTTAAGTGCCTGTCCAGTGCCTGCTTGAAGACAGCCAGGGGTCTATTGGTAATCCCCCTTATGTACGCTGGGAGGCAGTTGAACAGTCTTGGGCCCCTGACACTTATTGTGTTGTCTCTCAACGTGCTAGTGGCACCCCTGCTTTTCATTGGGGGGATGTTGCATCGTCTGCCGAGTCTTTTGCTTTCGTAGGGAGTGACTCTCGTGTGCAAGTTTGGTACTAATCCCTCTAGGATTTTTCAAGTGTATATAATAATGTATCTCTCCCGCCTGCGTTCTAGGGAGTACAGGTTTAGGAACTTCAAGTGTGGTGTATAATAAAATATGATGCTGATTTGACCCTTTCGAGAAATTTGGAGTGAGGGGGGTGTAGAACAGCTGCGGAGTGACGCCGGGGAGGGACGCCATATTGAATTTAATGTGTGAACACTGGACTGAATTGTGCAATGTAATCAGGCGTTCTCGAAGGTCAATTGGTGTATATCGGCCTCAATCAGCAATTTAGAAATTGTTGACACATTCCTGCTGAAGAAGTCGGATAAACAATGTGGAAAACCCTTACTATTCTGCAACCAGTATGGAAAAAATAGAGGACTTCAATTAATCCTTCCCAACAACACACCTTAGCTAAGTGACGCTTACCCATAATGTACAGTAGTTTTTGTGTTGGTCATCGTAAATCCTAGCTGTAGAGGTTGCGTTAGAGTGTGTTCCATCAGCATTAAGTGTCTTCCAGCAATTAAATGGTAAGTGTTAATACCAATTATATTTTGTGCACCCAGCAAGCGTAATCATATACAGTCCACAACTTTACTTTACCAAAGTAGCTGGTTTTAGTATTTTAATTATAAATTTAATGTCAGATCTATCTTTTTGTGAGTGGTGAAGTGGGCATCGAGGGCGTTACAGTTCAGCAACCTGATGTGACTTAAGTCCCACTTACCTCACCCAAATTACTTGCAAGTAATAATTCAGGTAATGCCCTGTAAGTCTCCTGCAGGTAATTTGCTCATATAATAATAATAATAATAACAATTCACAATTATTATTATTATTATTATTATTATTATTATTATTATTATTATTATTATTAGATTATTATTATAGTTATTAATGAGATTAAATCAGAATGGGGACAGAGAGTTTATATTAATGGAGTTAAATTAAAATGGGGACAGAAGGTGTATTAATGGGTTTAAATCAGAATGGGGACCAGTCACAAGTGGCAATTCACAGGGAGCAGTTTTAGGCCCATTATCAAGCATCGTGGATGGAGGACCTTCAAGGAATGGCCAGAATTTGTTTCCTTCGTCCAACTTTTCGTGTTTCTTTCGCTCATAACTCTGAAAAGCCTCTTCCACTCGGCTCCAATTTTTCAGTGCTTGTGTAGGGGAGGTAGAACCAGGTTCTTGGAAAACTGGTGTGTGCTCAGAACTCTGCAACACAACTGTCCTCAAAGATTTGTTAAGTTATACCATGAATTAGGGAAATATCCTAGACTTCACCTTACGAAACAGACAAAGCAAATGCGATAGTAATTATGGACAAGGTAGATTATAGGGGAAAGATGAACATGTTATTAGAAGATGGGCGAACTTAAGTGCCTCTCAAATTTTCAACGCTGGTGTACTGTATCTAGGGTAAGATTCGTGGGACTACATACATGAGTGGCTGCCCTACTCACAATGTTACATAGGTCATTCCTAAATTTTGTTTCAGTGTGATAATTATAGAAAGCCTCCTCTGGTCAGCTTCAATATTTCAACACTCGTATATCCTACTTAGAAGAAGGTTGGTATTGTTAATGGAGTGTGTAGGTACCATGCTGGTGCAACTGGTACGAAGATACTGACAAGTTGCAAGTAAAAGACATATTTGCACTGATATATTAATTTATTTATTAATTTATTAAGGAAATGTTTCGCCACGAATGGTTTGTACATGTAAGATATATACAATACCAAACATAATGCATATGGCTCACGAAACTAATAAAACGATTGCAAACAAACCGCGGTACGGATGGGGATCAAACTCACTGCAAGTGACTCGTAAAACTCCAGGCCAGTGCGTAAGCCACTGGGCCAATTGGCTACAATAAGATTCATCTAACTGGGTATATTTATACACCATAAGTGTATAAATGGTGTATAACTATTCCTAGTTGGATGAATCTTATTGCAACCAGCTGGCCCAGTGGCTTACGCACTGGCCTGAAGTTTTACGACTCGCCGTGATTTCAATCCCCATCCGTACCGTGGTTTGTTTTATAATACATATGTTAGGTAAAATGACACATGTGCAACTAACGCGACATGTTATTGTGGTAATTCTACCATAAAACGAACGAACAGATTCTCGCATAAGGAGAAAGCGAGGAAGAGGAGGCAGCCGAACAACAGTTGTGGAAGTCCTCACTGAATGAACCAGTTTACTGTGCTTTTAAGAGTGGTTCAGAAACACAAGGGTGACTGTCACTAGCACAACCAGTTTACTGTGCTTTTAAGAGTGGTTCAGAAACACAAGGGTGACTGTCACTAGCACAACCAGTTTACTGTGTTTTTAAGAGTGGTTCAGAAACACAAGGGTGACTGTCACTAGCACAACCAGTTTACTGTTTAAGAGTGGTTCAGAACACAAGGGATTATAACCAGTACTGTGTTTTTAAGAGTGGTTCAGAAACACAAGGGCGACTGTCACTAGCACAACCAGTTTACTGTGTTTTTAAGAGTGGTTCAGAAACACAAGGGTGACTGTCACTAGCACAACCAGTTTACTGTGTTTTTAAGAGTGGTTCAGAAACACAAGGGTGACTGTCACTAGCACAACCAGTTTACTGTGTTTTTAAGAGTGGTTCAGAAACACAAGGACGACTGTCACTAGCACAACCAGTTTACTGTGTTTTTAAGAGTGGTTCAGAAACACAAGGACGACTGTCACTAGCACAACCAGTTTACTGTGTTTTTAAGAGTGGTTCAGAAACACAAGGACGACTGTCACTAGCACAGGCATGTAACAAGATGTATATATGAAAAACACCAACAAGGTTTAGAAAGGCAAGTAAGCAAACACTAGGATATATTTATTAGAAAACGTTTCTGTCCTTGATCAGGGTTCCAGGATCGAAATGTTTTATAATAAATACATCCTAGTGTTTGCTCACGTGTCTTTCTAAACCAGTTTGTCGGTATCTATTACCAAGGTTTATACTAAAACGCCAAGATATTTGGTCATTAGGATCAGGGATCACAAGAACGTCTGCGACTGTGATGACAGTAAAAACGTGTCCATCACAAAGACAATGTTAGACACCGTATGACGTTCAATGAGGTCACGTTAGTCGTTAAAGAATAAGATTTACGACGGCTGAAGTACAGAGCCTGCTGTAATTGCACTAGTTTGGTAATAGAGTTGTGGATGAGTGGAACAAACTCCTGAGTAGCGTCAATGAAGAGAAAAGCACGTGTAGCTTTAAAAATAGGTTAGACAAGTGTGAGTGGGTATTGGGGTGTTCTGAGTTAAACCTACCTAACATGGGCCAGTAGGCCTGCTGCAGTGCTCCTCCTTTCTTATGTTCTTATGTACAAAAGGCTTCAGCTTACCATTGTTCCAGACTATGGAGATAAACATGCATAGCCTTGAAAACATACAGAGAACTTTCACGGCATGTATAAGTAAGATAAAGCACTTAAATTACTGGGAACGGTTAAAGTCTCTTGATTTGTGCTTCCTGTAATGCAGGGAGATGCATGATCTATATTACTTGAAATCTAGAGGACTGTCCCAAATCTCACGAATCTCAACTATGAAAGCAAGACTTGTAACATCTCCTATGAAAAGCAGGGGCTACGAGACGCTAACATCAATATTCAGGCCAGCTGTTCAACCTCAGCATGACAAGGATCACAATAGACCTGCATTAGGGAGCTGACGGCACTTAAATCGTACTTGATTGCTGCTCGGATCGTCGTCAGTACGTTCGACCAACAGTAACAACCTGGTTGATCGGACCTGATCCACCGAGACCTGGACAAATCCGAGGAGGATCGTTGACCCGACCCCATGAATAGCATGGAGGAACGCTGCAGAGCCTACTGGCCTATGCTGGGTCATTTACAATAAATTTATCAGACACAGCAACGTCTTGGGATGTTGATACAGGAATTCTTCAACGTTTGCCTAACCCATACTATTATTATAATCAAAAAGAAGCTGCCTAACCTATAGGCATGACCTATTTGTAATAGTGAATTTTTCTACTGTTGTACATGTGCCTAATTCCTCATCTTGTCAGTATTGTTTATCATTCATGTACAATTTTTCCACTGGTGACTCCACCTCCTGCGTCTGCTCACCTACCTGCAATATATAAGTCACTTCTCCGCACATATGCTGTATATTTCTCAAGGCTGAGGGACTGATTACTTCAAACTCCTCCTCATCTCCCATCGTTCTTTGCTGTTTTGGATTGAAGAAGCCACTGGCTGGCAAAACATTACCACAATAAAGATTCCCAAATGTTGCACAAGTGTCTCATTCTTCCACTGGCTCATACTAGACAGGTCCTTCTTAAATCCAACTATTCCCACCCACATATTTATCTAACCTATTCCCTCAGTTTGGAGTCGATGTGTTCAGCCCACCAATCTTGATAAAAGTGCAGCATATTTTCAGAGATGGGGCTTATATACTGCAGACAGACGAGGTGGAGTAGTGGTAGACAGAGTCACCATGGAAATAAATGGTATAAAATACCGACACAATGGAAAAATAAACACATAAGCAGTATGTAGATGAATGGTTCAGAGAACCGACAAGTTATAAATTAGACATATATGCAACACGTGGGTATCTTTATTGAGGAAACGTTTCGCCACACAGTGGCTTCATCAGTCCAATACAAAGTAGAAAGGTGTAAGGAGAGTAGGAGTTTTGAGGTTATCAGTCCCTCGGCCTGGAGTCGATGTGTTCAGTCCATCAATCTTGTAGAAAGTACAGCATATGTCCGTAGAGGTGGCTTATATACTGTAGTCAGGTGAGGTGAAGCAGCAGGAGGCGGGGTCATAGTGGTACCATCCACTAGTCGAAGTAGGTCTTCGTCCAAAGGTTGGACAAGTGTTCAAGAATTCATTTGTATTAAGATCGGTTCTCTGAACCATTCATCTACACCCTGTCTGACACAGCAACATCTTGGGATCTTAATACAAACGAATTCTTGAACACTTGTCCAACCTTTGGACGAAGACCTACTTCGACTAGTGGATGGTACCACTATGACCCCGCCTCCTGCTGCTTCACCTCACCTGACTACAGTATATAAGCCACCTCTACGGACATATGCAGTACTTTCTACAAGAATGATGGACTGAACATCGACTCCAGGCCGAGGACTGATTACCTCAAAACTCCTACTCTCCTACACCTTCTACTTTTATTGACTGATGAAGCCACTGTGTGGCGAAACGTTTCCTTAATAAAGATACCCAAATGTGCATATGTGTCTAATTTATAACATAAGCAGTATAATGTGATCCTTTATTGACAACGTTTCGCCCACGCAGTGGGCTTTAACGAGTCACAAACAGATCTACCTGGATAAAAGATACATGAGTATTTATAGGATTTAGTCAGGTGGAGAATCTGTTTGTGACTCGATAAAGCCCACTGTGTGGGCGAAACGTTGTCAATAAAGGATCACATTATACTGCTTATGTGTTTATTTTTCCAGACAGAGTCACCAGTGGAAAATCCCCACTCGTGGAAGCAGGTCAGGCCTATACGTTAGGTTCCCCTCAAGGAAGATTCCTTGACGCTGGTGAGGGGCTCTTGATCTAGGGAATTGGATCTGTGCTCCAGTTCCCTGAATTAAGCCTGAATACCTTCCACATATCCCACAGGCGCTGTATAACCCTACGGGTTTAGCGTTTCCTTCTTGATTATTATTATTATTATTATTATTATTATTATTATTATTATTATTATTATATAGGTTAGGTTGTGACTTGATAAATCCCACTATGTAGACGAACTGTTGTTAATAAAAAAAATCGCATTATACTGCAATTGTGTCTCCTTTTCCATCGTGTCAAAATAAATCGCCGGGTCCTGATGAACTTTTTGCAAGGGTTCTTAAAGAATGCAAAATGGAACTCTGTGAACCATTAACTAACATTTTTAATTTATCTCTTCAAACAGGTGTAGTGTCTGATATGTGGAAGATGGCTAATGTAATTCCTATTTTTAAAGCAGGGGACAAGTCACTACCGTCAAATTACCGCCCAATAAGCCTGACCTCAATTGTAGGCAAATTATTAGAGTCAATTATAGCTGATATTATAAGAAGCCATCTAGATAACCATAATTTGATTAATGATACTCAGCATGGATTCACGAGGGGCCGTTCCTGCTTATCTAATTTATTAACCTTCTTCAGTAAAGTTTTTGAGGCTGTTGATCACGATAAAGAATTCTATTTGCTCATGTCACTTGTAATTCCCTCATCAAGGACATTGATGTAAATTATGAACAATGGCCTAAAATTGATCCTTGTAGAACGCCACTAGTGACCAGTTCCCATTCAGATTTGACCCCATTAATGGAAACTCTTTGCTTTCTATTGGTAAGCCATGCCTCTATCCATGCTAGAACTTTACCTCCTATACCATGAGCTGCCTCTTTTCTAATAGTCTTTTGTGAGGTACTCTATCGAAAGCTTTACTTAAATCCAAATAAACACATTATAATCTTTATCACTGTCTACTGCCTTAAATGTTTTATTGAAGAACGTCAGTAAATTTGTCAGGCAGGAACGACCTCTCGTTAATCCATGCTGAGAGTCATTAATCAAATTATGCTTTTCAAGGTGACTTCTAATAATATCAGCTATAATTTATTCTAATAATTTTCCTATTGTAGAAGTCAGGCTTATTGGACGGTAATTTGATGGAATGGACTTATCCCCTGATTTAAATATAGGTACTACATTAGTCATCTTCCATATCTCTGGCACAACACAAGTTAGGATGGATGCATTAAACACACTCGTTAATGGATAAGTTCCGTCTTGCATTCTTTAAGTACTCTGGAAAACAACTCGTCGGGTCCCGGGGACTTATTTTGTTTCAGTTTATCTATCTGTTTGATAACCATGTTCCTCGTGACAGTAATATTCGTTAATTTGAATTCTTCAGGAACTGAATAATTGTTAATTTCTAGAATCTCATTTACGTCTTCTTGTGTAAAGACTGACAAAAAAATAATCGTTAAATAGAGAACACATTTCCAGTTCGTTATCTGTCAGCTGTCTATTCCCAATTTTCAGAGTAGCTTTAGTTTAATATCTTTATTATGCACCCCATAACCATCTTGTGGGCTGTAGCCAAAATATTACAGAGGTACATAATGGGTCCAGAGACTGGACCTCAAAGTTTGATAGCTGAGCAAGTTACAAAGTTAATAAACTCAGGTAGATCTGGTCACAATCATGACAAGTTACAAACGTATTTACAGATTACAGAGGTATATAATGGGTCCAGAGACTAGGCCCCAAAGTTTTGATAGTTGAACAAGGTACAAAGGTAATGAATTCACAAGTTACAAGGTAATGAATCATGTAAGTAAGTAAATTTACTTACGTTTATACATGTTGCAATCATGAACAAATTATATAGTAATGAGCAATTTATTAGTCTACACCCGGTCACAACTGTAATGAGTTATTGGTGCAAATATTAATTGTTGGGTCACACACACACACACACACATAGCTGAGTCTCGACCCCTGCACACACATACACACATACATACACTCATACACACATATACACACACATACACACACACATATACACACACATACACGCCAGGAACTATGAATCGACACCTGCAACAACAACTAGGTAAGTACATATATACACACACATACACACACATATACACACACATATATACACACACACACAGAAGGGTCAGAGGAGACATGATAACGACATACAAAATACTGCGGGGAATCGACAAGGTAGACAGTGACAGGATGTTCCAGAGAGGGAACACAGAAACAAGGGGACACAACTGGAAGCTGAAGACTCAGATGAGTCAAAGGGATGTTAGGAAGCATTTCTTCAGCCACAGAGTAGTCAGGAAGTGGAATAGTCTAGAGAAAGACATAGTGGAGGCAGGAACCATACACAGTTTTAAGACGAGGTATGATAAAGCTCATGGAGCAGGGAGAGCAGATACCCAGTAGAGAGGTGAGTACACATATATATACACACCCAGGAGCTATGAATCGACCCCTGCAACCACAACTAGGTGAGTACATATATATATACACACACACACATATACACACACACATACACACATATACATACACACACGTGTATGTATGTGTGGTTATTTTTATTTACAGGGAGCAAAGTCAGGGTATTTCTCCAGAATGGTCTGTAATATACCACTGTGGATAAAATACTTTAACATATCTTGAACATTTCTGAGTGAGTTGTCTCTGAATTCATTAATTTTATCGCACTCCAGTACATAATGACGCAGGGTGTAACAATAGTCCAACTGGCAGAGTTTACATTTTGTTTGGTCTACATCTGGTGGTGGTGATTTAACCTGCCAAAGATACTTGTAACCCAGCCGGAGGTGGGCAGTAGTGAAAATTTCCAGAGGCCCTACTTTTTCCCTCACCTTCGTCCTGTACACTTGAAAGAACCCTTTTGGATTAGTCTTTGATTCATTAGCATCCTTGATTTCATAGTCACGTTTAGCTTTCTAATTCCTTTTTTTACTTCTCTTTTAAACTGAACATACTGGTCAATAAGGTTAACCTCTCCTCTTTTGATGTGCCTATAAATTCCTCTCTTCTCTCCTAATATATGCTTTAGCCTCCTGTTCATCCATTTGGGATCGTTATTATTTGACCTAATTTCTTTTATGAAAATATATATACTCTGAACACGTTGTACATTATTAAGAAAAAAAATCATAAATACAGATCCCCTCATAATCGTATGTATGATCAGCATCAATAAAATCATTGGCTAGATTACCCCAGTCGAGATTAGACAGGTGTTCCCTAAGTCCATTATAATCGGCAGAACGAAAATCGGGGATTTTTACCGTATTATCCTTATTCTGGTACTGCCAGGTAATATTAAAAGTAATGGACTTGTGATCACTTGCGCCAAGCTCTTCAGTGATCTCCAGATTATTTACGAGAGTTTCTATATTTGACAAAACTAGGTCAAGCAAATTATTACCTCTGGTACGTTCTGTTACACACTGTTTCAGAAAACAGTCCTGAACTACTTCCATAAAGTCATTGGACTCCACATTACCGGTCAAAGAAATCCAGTAATTTTGACTAAAGTTAAAATCCCCTATTATTACTACGTTATTATGTCCAGATGCCCTAACAATTTCGTCCCAAAGAGGTCTCCCTCTATCGTGATCCAAGCCTGGAGGTCGGTATATTACACCTAGAATTAGTTTTTTTTGACCTAGAAATTCTACCCAAACAGATTCTGTTACTAATCCATCCATTTTTATACCTGTTTTTATCAGTTATATCTATCTACGTGGAACAACTTAAACCCTTGAATATGGCACTCGGCAATTATATTCCGACTCTTTAAATTATACCATGTTTCAGTTATTGCAATGACATCAAATTTCCCCACACATGCTACCAAGCGTAATTCATTAATTGTATTTCTTGCGCTTCGACTGTTAGCATAAAATACATTAATATGTTTTTTTTCTTCTGCACCTTTCTCCTATTCAGCTTTGCTTTTATAGAATTTGTTATTATCATTACCCTGTGTTACTCGATGACTGTTATTATTAAGATTCATAATATCAAAGCCTGAGTCAATATTTCCACACTCATTATTTTCCATCCCTAAACCCATACCTCTAACTAATCCTAGTTTAAAGTCTTAGGAACACCCTCAACTGAGCTAGCGAGAAAACCCACACCTGCCCTGGATAAGTGAACTCCATCCCTGGCATACATGTCATTTGTTCCGTAGAAGTGGTCCCATTTGTCAGTGAATGGTACTGCATTATCCTTAGTAAGTAAGTTTATTCAGGTATACACAAATACAGTGGTCTGGTGGCTTGAGCTCTCGCTTCACACACGGAGGGCCCGGGTTCGATTCCCGGCGGGTGGAAACATTTCGACGTGTTTCCTTACACCTGTTGTCATGTTCACCTAGCAGCAAATAGGTACCTGGGTTGTTAGTCGACTGGTGTGGGTCGCATCCTGGGGGACAAGATTAAGGGCCCCAATGGAAATAAGACAGACAGTCCTCGATGACGCACTGACTTTCTTGGGTTATCCTGGATGGCTAACCCTCCGGGGTTAAAAATCCGAAGAAATCTTATCTTATCTTATCTTATCTTAACGTATGCTTAGAGAACCTAGGATAACCCAAAAAAGTCAAAGTGACTTATTTCCATTGGGGTCCTTTTAATACCTTATTATTATACTATGAAGGAGATAATATCTTATTATTATACTATAAAGGAATAAGGTAAAAAGAGTTATTTACATTTACATGTGTTAGCTAAAAAAATAAAAAATCATTCTCCTCCCTTTCTGTCGCTTACAGTGTTTGTCCAGCCAACAATTAATATAAATTGTTCTAGCTCTGCTGGGGCTTGGCAAGGGGGTCCAACGGATCTAATTGGAAACTTCATGTTTTTATTTCTATTTACAAATAAACTTCTGTTCCGTTTATTTCATGGCTCGGCCTTGGGCAACATTTCTTCCCCGTGCCATCGGGAAGCCGAGCTCGGTACTGCATAAGCTGTCACTAGCCCTTGTAACCTAGCAAGAAGCACTCACTACAACAATATAAGATAATTTAAGATTTCGTTCGGATTTTTAGCCCCGGAGGGTTAGCCACTCAGGATAACCCAAGAAAGCCAGTGCGTCATCGAGGACTATCTGTCTTATTTCCATCGGGGGTCCTCAATCTTGTCCCCAGGATGCGACCCACACCAGTCGACTAACACCCAGGTACCTATTTGCTGCTAGGTGAACAGGACAACAGGTGTAAGGAAACGCGTCGAAATGTTTCCACCCCGCCGGGAATTGAACCCGGGCCCTCCGTGCGTGAAGCGAGAGCTTTAGCCACCAGGCCACCGGGGCACCTAATAATAATAATATAATATAATAATATCTTTATTTACTACAAGTACATGTACATGGTATACAGGCCTAGCTGACATCAATGACATATTACTATATAGAAAGTCCCTTGTTATGGTGAGCATTTCGGGCAAATTAGGTCAGTGTCCCAGGATGCGACCCACCCAGGTACCCATTTTATTGATGAGCGAACATAAACAACAGGTGTAAAGAAACGCCCAATGTTTCTACCCTGGCTGGGACTTCTGCGCCAACCTTCGTCGGGTGTGGATGTCTCTCTCTCTCGCCTGAGTATCAGTAAGAAATTTCTCCCGTTCTCTCTGGGATGCTTGTCCTCACCTATTTTGCCACCCGGGCACTTTACAGGAGGGGCACCTATTGTCACCTTACTTTTAGCCAGCTCCATTTTTCTAATCTGAGGATAATTCTTTAACGGTTTTGGTGGGAAGCCGGTTACTATAGTTAGGTGGTGGGGGGTGCGGACGTCTGGCTCTGCTGGGGCTTGGCAAGGGGTTCCACCGGATCTAATTAGAAACTTCATGCTTCTATTTTCATGTACAAATGAGCTTTTCTTCCATTTCTTTCATCTTCCAGCTTCGGACTGTAAATAATGACAACAACATTCTTCATTGTTACCAATCAGGCTTCAGGAGATCTTACTCAACCGACACTTCCCTAATTAATCTGATGGATTATATGAGAACTGAAATGTCGATAGGGAACCTCACAGGAATGGTAACCTTAGACTTGCAAAAGGCCTTCGATACTGTCAACCACATTATGTAAGAAACTTCAAGCTATCGGCATAGGTTCCGTAGACTGGTTTAAGTCCTATGTTAACAACAGGAAACAAATTGTCAAAATCAACAAAACAGAATCGGAACCCTTGCCGATAGCATGTAGAGTTCCCCAAAGTAGTATTCTGGGTCCCTTATTATTTCTATGTTATGTAAACGACATGCCCATCAGTGTCAAGTGCAAACTCCTACTGTATGCGGATGACAGTGCTGTGTTAGTATCAGGTAAAGACGCACAAGATATAGCTAATGTAATAACACTAGAACTGGAGTCCTGCAGCAAATGGTTAGTAGACAACAAAGTATCGTTACACCTCGGGAAAACGGAAGCCATACTCTTTGGCACGAAACATAAACTGAGAAGGGTAAATAATTTTAATGTCCGGTGTAATGGGGAACCCATCACTTCAGTTTCCTCATTTAAATATCTGGGAATCCCCTTTGATCCATGTATGTCAGGAGAACTGATAGGGAACAGTGTAGTAAAGAAAGCGAATCCCAGACTGAAGTTCCTCTACAGACAAGCACAGTGTCTACCTACTGAGGCTCGCAGGACCCTATGTCTAGCCCTTATACAATGCCATATGGACTACGCTTGTTCTTCATAGTACTCTGCCTTGATAAAAAAATCTAAAAGATAAACTGCAAATCACCCAGAACAAAATGCTAAGATTCATCCTGAATCTGGGTCCAAGAGAACATGTAGGCCAGGATGAATTACAACAATCAAGTTTATAAAATAGCAGACAGACAGTGTCCAGAATATCTTGCTGCTAATTTTCTCAAAGCTGGGAACCAAAGCAACCATAGTACTAGGGGGAGAGAGCACAACTTTGTAGTACCCACAGTCAGTAGCCAGGCTTCAAACACCTTTTATTGTACATCAATAAAGGAATGGAACAGACTGGCGGCACATGTCAAAGCCAGTCATAGCATGAACCAGTTCAAGAAGAGAGCCAAAAGGTGTCTAATGAATGTAGCCACAGAAAAGGAGGAGAATGATTTTTTATTTTTTTTAGCTAACACACATGTAAATGTAAATAATTATTTTTTCCTTATTTCTAGTATATATCCTTTATAGTATCAAATCAAATCAAATCAACTTTATTTCTGATAATATTACAAAGTGGGGTTTACATATTATGTTATTAATACATTTTATGAGTTATTTATTACAAGAAGGCTAATAATATGCCTATGTATGCCTAGGCATTTCAGGCAGTCTTATACTAGATCTTACTCTATAGTGACACAATGATTATACTGATATTAAGGTTAGGTAATTGTAGTGATTAACTAGGTTTACAAAATTGAGGTAGTATAAAATTTAAGAATTTAACAATTAGTTTATATATTAATGGAAATGGTGACGTGTTGGCATGATACAGATTCTATATTGGAGTGTCTTAGGCAAACTTATGACTAGCAATAGTTGTATTAGAATCTTGGTTACGGTCATGTGCAAATTAAGGAGGAATCACATATATCAATAAGTGTAATTTTGTTGTGGATATGTGCAAGATAAAGTAGTTTTCATGTGGTTAGCTACCGGTAAGGAGATAAGATGTTTTTTAAAGGTGCTTTTAAAAATGGAGGTTGTGTTTGCAGTTCTAGAGTTTTCAGGCATGGAGTTCCAGATTTTAGGCCCTTTTATGTACATTGAATTTTTGTATAGATTTAGTCGGACATTGGGAATGTCAAAGAGATGTTTGTGTCTGGTATTATGTCTATGGGTCCTGTCACAACTGTCAAGAAAGTGTTTTAGCTCAGGGTTAAAGTTGGTATTTATGGTTCTATAAATGTAGATTGCAGAGTAATAAGTGTGGATGTTCTGAACAGTGAGTAAGTTTAGGTCTTTGAAGAGTGGGGGGGGGGGTGTTGCCTAGCGTTGGATTGCGTGATAATTCTTACTGCGGCTTTTTGTTGGGTTATTATTGGCTTTAGGTGTCTTGCTGATGTTGATCCCCAGCACAAATGGCATATGTGAGGTAGGGATAGATGAGTGAATAGTATAGTGTGAGTAGGGCTGATTGTGGTACATAGTAACGTATCTTAGAGAGGATCCCCACAGTTTTGGACACTTTCTTTGTTGTGTTTGATATGAGTGCTGAATTTCAGGTTACTGTCGAGGTGAAGGCCCAGGAATTTGCCCTCATTATGTTTAGCAATAGGAGTGTTGTTGATCTTAATGTTTAATTGTGCCTCACCTGCTCTGTTACCAAACATAATATAGAAGGTCTTATCAGTGTTGAGTGTAAGTTTGTTGGCTGTCAAACATGTATATATTTTTAGTAATTCGTCGTTAACAATGGTGTTGAGCGTTTCAAGATTTGGGTGGGAGATGACATAAGTTGTGTCGTCAGCAAAGAGTATTGGTTTCAGGTGTTGTGATACATTGGGAAGATCATTGATGTATAAGAGGAAGAACAGGGGACCAAGGACACTTCCCTGTGGTACGCCAGTATCAAGTGGTCGTGTTCAGTTCAGTTCAAGGACTCACAGGTAAGGACCCACTAGGGGCGAGGGGAAAGTGGGGACAGACGAAGAATAGCCGGGGAGAGATTAGATTTAGATTTTGCCACCGAAGTGGCTAGTTTATTGTGCACCCCATATCCATCCTGTGGACGGTAGCGCAAGAGCATATGGATACACAAAAGGCCTAGGCACTAGGCCCCCAAAGGGGTTAACAATTGTACATTTGGGTTTATATCTACATTTCAATTATCTGTTACAAGCAAATTTAGGAAATTTGCTTAGTACAATTGGTATCTTATTTCATGAATAAGATATCTTGACATGTCACATAGGTTATTATACTGTCTATCCCTATATTCCTCAATAAGTGCACAATTAAGCACATAGTGTTCAAGACAGTGACCATATGCCTGATCACATAATTTGCATTTAGTTTGCCGGTGAGAGGAAGGGCTGCAGTCGAAGAAAAAGAGTCAGGACTAAACCCAACCGTTATTTTAAAATTAGTGGTCGTGTCGAGGAGGTTGTGTCTTTAATGGTGAAATACTGATACCTATTAGTAAGGTAGGATTTGAAGTATGCAAGTGCATGACCTCTTATACCATAGTGGTCAAGTTTGTGGAGTAGGATGCCGTGGTTTACTGTGTCGAAAGCTTTCCTTAGGTCAATAAAAAGTCCTAATGGATATTCAATATTTTCCAGTGCTGTGTAAAGCAGGTCTATCATTTTTACGATTGCATCGTTGGTGCTTTTATGTTTTCTGAAGCAAAATTAGCAGGGATTGAGTATGCTTTGTGTCGTTATAAACGAGTATAATCTCTTGTGCACAAGTTTCTCGAAGATTTTGGATAGCAACGGTAAGTTTGATATTGGCCTATAGTTGTTTACGTCTGTGGGGTCACCACCTTTGTGAATTGGTGTAACCCTAGCTGTTTTGAGTAGTGTCGGGAAAGTGCTAGTTTCTAGTGATTTGTTAAAAAGTAGTGAAATAGCATGTGAAAGGACATGGGCGGCTCGCTTGTATAATAATAATAATAATAATAATAATAATAATAATAATAATAATAATAATAATAATAATAATAATAATAATAATAATAATAATAATAATAATAATAATATATTATCTCCTTTATAGTATAATAAGGTATTAAAAGGACCCCAATGGAAATAAGTCACTCTGACTTTTTTGGGTTATCCTAGGTTCTCTACACATATGGTGCTATGTATGATGATCTATGTAACTGTATTTGTGTATACCTGAAAAAACTTGTCCTTACTTACTTACTTACTTACCCCGTGCCATCTGAAGCCGGGCTCGATACTGCGTAAGCTGTCACCGGCCCTTTTAACCAAGCAAGACCAACTCACAACAACAAGAACTACTGAGTCGTCTCTAATTTGCCATATATTTTTTTTAATCGGGAGAAGAAAGCTTTAAGGAAACTACACGTAGTGTGAAGAGCTTGCCCAGGTTTGACCCATCTTGTGAAGCTCTTGGTAATAAGCTTGCAGAATGCCTCTGCCGCCAGCCTTGGCTGCCAAATTGGCAAAAAGAGGGATAATCAACGTCCCAAAAGAGCCAGGTACGTTTAGCCTATATTTTTCTTGCACCGTTTAAGAGGGGTTCCTTGTCGCCGGTAAATAATTAGAGGTATATTCTTCCTTGGATCAAACCTGATGGCCAAGGACCCCAATGGAAACAAAGTCAGTGTGACTGACTTTTTTTGGTTATCCTAGATAATTTACACTATGATAATTGTACTTACGTCTACTTGTGGCTTATCCTAATTTAAATTCTACATTATTTACTGTATAAAATCATTGTAAAAAAAATAAAATTACGAAATTTAAAACTTGTAGTATGACTCCATAAGTATCGTGCTTCTCCACACAATAATAATGTATTTACATGTATTTTGTAATAGTATATAGTAGAGTTGCTGGGTTACGTCTGTGTGGAGGATGAGGGTTTAGTACTTTTTGTTAATATAATGATCATAATAGTTATTTTGGAGGTCTTTGTAATGAAACTTTGATAAACTTGACTCACATGGGTGTTTCAGTTGTGATCTGAATGCTTTACAATTGAGCTATGGTCTCCAGTACATATAGGTGATTTATATAAAGACTTGAAAATAATGCAGACTCCATACAATAATCACTATAGATATACAAAGGGGACATTTTATCATGTCATAACCTAGGATATGTCTACAATTCCACAATATGTCTACAGTTAAATTCCTCAAAAGGATTTCAACCCTTTGGGGTTCCCATCTTTTCTGTCGCATTCATGCACACATGTATATTATTATTCCAAATATATTAGCAACTTGTCCAATCCATTGTCCAGATGAAGATGTATTATTAAAAATTGGGATCATTTAGGGACTTTTAATGTCATGCTTACATTTCTATTTCCATATGTATTAGTATTTGTTTTAAAACACTCATAATTTAAGCTTAGGAGTTTGGCTTTTAAATGTTTCTTATGATGAAACTTCACAAAGATATCTGTTTTCATGGTTAATTATGTCTGATAGAGCAGACAAATTTTTAGTGAGATTTATTAAATGTATAGCACTGAATATTTACATGAATATGTATGGTTTAAACAATTGGTTGCCATAGCTTCTGTAATTGTAATACTACTCCATCTTTTGCTTTACTTTGAGATATGAGTACAATATGCGAAACGAAACGCAATTCTAATTGTCTTTATATCCTTTCTGAAATGTATATTGTATACTGTTTAGTTTGTTAAGATGTCTAATAAGTTTTCCATGTATTATTAGTTTTTACAGAACCTGAACCAGCAGCCTCAGCAGAAGAGGAGATTATTGCTGAAGACTATGATGAAACGCCTCAGCAAACTCCCCTCACATACACATTTGTCGAATCACAAATTGTTGACCCATATCTGGTAAGCAACCATTACTCTGAAAACTTCTGCTAACTTGATTTTTTTTTTTAAATTAGACTTTTATTTTCTATTGTTAGCATAATTTGTGTTTTTAATTATTCCCACCTAGTGTTTTTCATTTGAATGGTATCCTTGCTGCAAGTTAATCTACTCTGATGTTAAGCCTTTTCTCAGAAATTGACAAATGTACAAAACCTTATGAGCCACTGTTCATAAGCAAATTCTTGCAGGGTTACATTATGTATAGGATTGAGCATCAACATTCATTACAGCACAAACAAATATAAAATACAGTGGTACCTTGGCATACGAGCAGCTCCCAACTTCAACAATTATGTAAGTGTATTTATGTAAGTTCTTTTGTAAGTGTATTTTTGGGGGTCTGAAACGGATTAATCTAATTTATATTATTCCTTATGGGAACAAATTTGTTCAGTATCAGCACTCGAACAGCCTTCTGGAACGAATTTAGTTCATAACTTGAGGTACCACTGTACATAATGTTTAAGTCGACTCAAGATAATTTAACCCTTTGGGCGGCTGTCATGTAGATTTACTTTATTGATGCCAGGGTACCTCATGTAGATCTATGTTTTGACCACAGATAAGCTGTGAGCAGTTAATTTTGGCCTAGATATGAGAGAATGGGTCTGTGCAATGAGTGTGTGCACTATAAAAAAAAAAACCTGCCCCATGTGGTGCATGATGAGAAAAGCAAAATTCTGACCTTGTGTTTGGATGGTTTTATTGCCTGTTTCTTGGTATCAAGTGATAAAATTGAAGATATACTATTGAAGTATAGATGATTTTGGTTGGTTTCAGAACCAGAAATGGCTTGAACTTGGGCTCAAAGTAGTGGAAATATCTGATTTTTGTTGATTATCCTGAGGATGGGTAAGGCCTAGTCTATTTTATGGATTTTTAATAGGTCTGATTCAATTTTTGGAATGCTGTAATACATGACAGATCATTTCTAGCTGTATTTTATCATCCAAGAAATAGGGTAAATCTTTGATTTTTTGTGTGATTATGAATTCAAAATGAAAGGCATGTGTAATATAGGAGAGGCATGGGGATGTGATTGATGAATGGAGAAAATGTTGTAATAGTGCCTTGAATATCTACATTGTTTATTTTGGACTCTGTTTTTAAACTGGATTTTTGTGTGTATGTGTGTGTGTGTTTGGCCAAATTGTCATACCGGCAAAATAGCTAAGCATTTGGTCAGACTAATGGAAGTGGGCAAAATCACTGATGCCTAACTTGCACCCAGACTGCTAACTTTGCACCTGCATAATTCCGTAAGTTTTCCATCAAATTTTGTACTTATGGTGTCATTGCCTTTAGAAAAAGATTCTCTACAATTTTAGAAGATTTTTTTTTTTAAATGTGAACACTTCAGAGCAATATTAATTGGGGGGAGGGGTCTGGAGAGTGAAAGGGTTAAAGTTTAGTATCATCATTGGCTTGTCATCTATTTCTGTGAACAGTTCTTGTTATCCATCATTGTAGAACAATGATTCATTCTGTAGAAGGTTATCAAGTCATGACTTGATAACCTTCTATAGAGGGACTTCTACAGAGAGAAAAACATTATCCCAATGACAGTTTCTGCAACAAATATTAAGTGATGTTATATTAAATATAACAGTACAGTGGTACCTCGAGTTACGATGGTCCCCAAAATCGCCCTTTTATGTAAGTTTATTTTTTTAAATGCCTTTGTAAGTATATTTTTGGGGGTGTAAAAGGACTAGTCTATTTTACATTATTCCTTATGGGGATAAATTCGTTTGGTAATGGCACTTGAACAGCATTCTCGAACGAAAAAATATCGTAACTCGAGGTACCACTGTATGTATAATGGTAAACTACAGTACGTGTACAGTTCAGTGTAGTAATAGTTCGTACTGGAATTTCTATATGGTAATAGTAATAGTGGCTCATGTGAAAGTCGATCTCAATTTAAGAGACTCGTGGGAGGAAGTGTGTGGCCAATAATTTTGATTCTGGTGGATTGTAACAATAATTAAAATTCAGATTTATATTTCTTTTATGCAGTACACAGATGATGTAGTTTACATGTAATAAGATACTGTTATACACAAAAGAAACCCACTAGTATGCAATGCATTTTGGGCAAAATGATGGATAGTTCTTTAATTTCAGGGTCCAGACCCCCGATCTGAAACTTGTCGACAGGGTCCAAGAATTTAAAAAATATATACAGTATGTATTTTTTCTTATGAAATGGTAGAGAATCTTTTTCTGAAGGTAATAAAACAAAAATTGACGAAATTATGCTCTTGCAAATTTTGCTACATCAGTGATATTTACGCATTAGTGATTTTGCCCACGTTGACTCTCATTTTAGGCCAATTACATTATTCCAGTCGACCAAATTTTTAGCTATTTTGCTAGTACATATTACTTCTATTTTATCGATTGAGCACAAGAAATCACCCAGTCAACTGTTTCAACCACCCAATAAAGTGATCGGAAATTGGTAATTTGGCCAATTTCACACAGTTCAAAATACTCCAATTTCAAAATAGGGTCCAGAATAAACAATGCAGACATTCCTGGCACTAAAATAACATTTCCTCTATTTATTTAGTTATGTGTTCAGGCTTTACAAATTAATTCCATTTTTATTTTTTATTCACATAATGAATTTTTATTCACACCAAAAAATAGAAGATTTGCTGTTATGCAATATTGTAATAATTGTATAAATAATATCAGCGCATTTGTGAATGCACATTAGACCCACCAGCTGACTTGTATTGGATGCGTGATGTCATTTGTTTACTCTTGATCATCAGCAAAAATTGAACATTTCTGCTACTTTAAGCTCAGTTTCAAGCCATTTTCAGTACTAAAATCAATCAAAATCATCGCTATTTCTGTAAAATATCTTTCATTCTATCAAATTAGACCAAGAAACCGCAAATACAACTGTAAAAAACATACGAAAAAACACCACAAAGCTCTTTTAATCCAAAAATACAGTCGCAGTTTTTTCTCATTATTCACTGTGTGCTGCAGGATTTATGTTGTTCACACTTACCACATAGATGTATTCTCTCATATCTAGGCCCAAATTTGCTGCTCACAGCTTATCTGAGTGAGCTGAGCTCATGGCGTAGAACTACGGCTTGGACCCTGACTTCAAACCCGTAGAACTACGGGACGGACCCTCAAAGGGTTAACTAATGGATTTTATCTGTTGTTTTGAAAAATCAGTTGGCCCAGCAGATTTTGTCCTGTAATTTCAAAGTTCATTAAATCAAGTGATAAATTTTTTCTGCAATCAGGCAATTTTTTTTTTTTTTAATGTTTATGGGGTATCAACAGTGATATTAATTGCTGCCTTTACTACATTTTGGTCATTATATTTTCAGTATTTTGTCACCTTACTATTTTTTTTTTCCAGGGATACGTTGGCTGTCCCAACAAATGGAATGTTTATCATGAATGCAGCAACATGTGCAGGGAACAGTGGAAAGAGCGCAAATCCATTAATCCAGATTATGATCGGCGTAGAATCAGAATGCTTAACAAGTATCCTTTACCCAGTCATTGGCAAGAAATTTTGGACCCAGGCATGTATGTATTGTACAGTGGACCCCCGAGTTTCGTAAAAACTTCACTCCTGAAGTCTGCTCAAGCGCCATTACCGAACGAATTTCTCCCTTAAGGAAAAATGTCACGTAGGTTAGTCTATTTCAGACCCCCAAAAATACACTTCCACAAGCACTTACAATATTATACTTACATAATTGTATGATTTCCGGGGTGTACGAAACTCGGGGGTCCACTGTATTTTATCAAAGTTTACTTAAACCTGGTGGCCTTAGTTGTTCATTGAGTACAGTACTTCAGCTGTACAGTGGTCCCTTGAGTTACAGTATTAATTCATTCCAGAAGACGATTCGTAGTTCAAAACCCCAAAATGCATGGTTTTATGGTAATTCTTTGGATTTGATTTCTTAGATTCTTTTCACACCTTACCAGTTGTAACGTATATTTATTATGTTACGTAAGAATATAAATGCTGGTACCTATGGGTAACAGCCTGTCTAGGGGCATTTAACCCTTAAATTGTCCACACGTATATATGTGCACGTGCGTACTGCTCCGAACGTAGATCTACGTTTTATTTTTCATTCCTTCAAATTTAGTGCAATAGGCCTGAGTCGCCTAGACATGAGAGAATGGGTCTGCGCACTCAGTGTGCGCAGTATGAAAAAAATCTGGGACCACTTAGTACCTTGTGGGAGAACCAGTTCAATTGAGTGCCAGCTAGATCAAATAGTGTGGCAAACACCAGGTATTCAATGATGTCATGTCGCATTAACACTCCCCTTATAAGAGGAAAGTAAAAATAGGTTAGATAAATACATGAGTGGTTGTGGGTGGGTGTGAGTTGGACCTGACTAGCTTGTGCTACTAGGTCTGATGCCATGCTCCTTCCTTCAGAGGATGTGACCTGACTAGGTGGGTCATTGGTCTAAGCTGGGGGGTGACATGGACCTGCCTTGCATGGGCCAGTAGGCCTGCTGCAGTGTTCCTTCTTTCTTATGTTCTTATGTATTTGGCAGGCTGGCTGGCTTTGGCTGTCTCTCTATCTGTCTATAACTCTTGTCTATCTGTCTATATCTTTGTCTGTCTATATCTTTGTCTGTCTATATATTTGTCTGTCTATATATCTATCTATATCTATATGTCCTATACAGTGGAACCCCGGTTAACGAAAGCCCCGGAAATCGTGCAATTATGTAAGTATAATATTGTAAGTGCTTGTGGAAGTGTATTTTTGGGGGTCTGAAATAGACTAACCTAAATGACATTTTTTCTTAAGGAAGTAAATTCGTTCGGTAATGGCACTTGAGCAGGCTTCTGCAATGAATTTTTTTCGTTAACCGGGGTTCCACTGTATCTCTGTCTCTCTCTCACATGTACACATAAGTACAGTTATTATACATAGTGTAAATTACCTAGGATAACCCAAAAATTCCAGGCAAAGTGCTATACAATGCTTGTAGATATAAGACATAATAAGCATGACTGGCAAGTAATACCCATCGTCACTTCTGTGTCACTTCTGCATCGTGTATAATACCTGTTGGCTTATGAGCCGCACTCTGAGACTGAGACAAGCAGACAAAAAGACACACACACAGGCAGACAGACATAAGCAGAGCTAGACAAACAGACAGACAGACAGATACATTGAAAAAGGGAGGGTTCCCTCCAGCACTGCTGACATTTATCAAATGTCACTGGGCTGTCAAGAGTTATCTGACACTTGTCGACATACAGCCGGACTGTGGTTCGTACGTTGGACTGCGTGCGGCCAGCAGTAACAGCCTGGTTGATCAGGCTCTGGTCCAACAGGAGGCCTGGTCACAGACCGGGCCGCGGGGGCGTTGACCCCTGGAATTCTCTCCAGGTAGACACATACTCCAGGCACACAGGCAGACAGAAAGACAGATAAGCAGAGCTAGACAGACAGATACAGACAGACAGACAGATAGACAGACAGACAGATAGACAGACATACAGACAGATAGATAGATGCAGAGTGAAAAAGCAAGGGTTCCCTGCACACATTCATTCATCAATGTCACTGCCTTATCAGTAGTTATCTGGCAATTGTCATAACACCATTCTTCAAGGAGTTGCATATATACTCCAGGATGTCTAAAACATTGCTTTGACCTATAAATACTTCGTATATATTTATAAACAATAGTAAATGACCAAGGCAGGTGAAAATGTTCACCTGTTGGTGTGATTGTGATTATTTGAGTACTATTTCAGTACAGTCTCTTCTCACTTAACGACGTACTCGTTTACCGACGACTCGGAGTTACGATGGGCTCTCCCACGAGTTAAAAAAAAAAAAAATGTATGCCATATGAGAACTTGGGTCATGCATCTCAATCTCCTTCTTACAGCCACTCAGTACACTAGCTTTTAAAGTCTCCAAGACTACATATTTGTACAAATTTTAACTTAATTGTGTACCCCATAGTACAAGATAGAAGTGCAGCAGCTCTTGTATAAGTTTCGTAGCTGACATTTAAAGCACTCCAGAGCAATTGTTATTATTACAATAAATATACCTTTATCTTTATTAATTATTATTATCATCATCAACATACCTTGTTCACTGAGTTTAATCATTTCTTAATTAAGCTGCTACGAGAGACAAAGAATATAAACACACAGACGAATACACCAGCTGATCCCTTTACTGTGAACTTCTTTTGTACTTCTTCCATTTTCCTCTTGTTGTTTTTCCTCTTCCAAGTGCTGCTGCACTTATAACTATCTTGTACTATGGGGTGCACAATAGACATGCAGCAACACTTGGAAGAAAAAAACAAGAGAAAAATGGATCAGAACAAACCAGCTGATTAGGGATCAGCTGGTGTGTTCGTCTGTGTGTTTACATTCTGTCTTTCTTGTGGCAGCTTAAGAAAGAAATTATTATACTCAGTGAACAAGGTATATCGATGGTGATAATAATAATAATAAAGTACATATAATTAATAATCACTCTGGGGCACTGTAAATGTCATATGTATTTCGTATAACAAACCTGTACAAAATACGTATGACAGGCAGCGCGGCGTCTCGCGTCAAGTATCTCAGTCGCCTTCTTACAGCCACTCAGTACACTAGTTTTTAAAGTCTCCAAGACTACATTACACATTACATATTTGTGCAAATTTTAACTTGATTGTGTACCCCATAGTACAAGATAAAAGTGCAGCAGCACTTGTATAAGGTTCGTAGCTGACATTTAAAGCACGCCAGAGCGATTGTTGTTATTACAATAAATAAATCTTTATCTTTATTAATTATTATTATCATCATCATCAACATACCTTGTTCACTGAGTTTAATCATTTCTTAATTAAGCTGCTATGAGAGACACAGAATATAAACACACAGACGAACACACCAGCTGATCCCTTTACTGTGAACTTCTTTTGTACTTCTTCCATTTTCCTCTTCCAAGTGCTGCTGCACTTATAACTATCTTGTAGTATGGGATGCACAATAGACATGCAGCAACACTTGGAAGAGGAAAAACACTAATATTAGTGTTAGAACAAAGATTGGCTATGAAATCACAAGAACTATTGTAAATTGCAATTATCAGAACATAAAAATTACATAAATTAAAATAAAAACTAGAAAAAAAAGTATATCGGCAATACTTCTGCAAGCGGCAGGACTTGATGTTGCAGTCAGGTGAGCATCCAGCACCAAATTGGCGGGCTTATATCTTGGTAAGTACTGGCCCTAAAAAAAATTTTTTTAGCCTATCCTGTTTATAAAAATGCGCTCTTCATTTAAATCTTTTTTTTTTTTTTTTAAATACATTTGGAGCAGTACGCAGGTGAACGTAGATCTACGTGTGGACAGTTTAAAGGGTTAAATTGTTTAAACCACATACACCAATCTAGGGCCAAGCTTGTTACTTCACAAAAAGCATTAAGTAAACGGTCAATATTTATATTAACTCTCAGGAATGGCACAAAAACTAAAATATACAAAAATAAAAAATTTTTAACACGTCGGCCATTTCCCACCGAGGCAGGGTGACCCAAAAAGAAAGAAAAAAATTTCATCATCTTTCAACACTTTCACCATCACTCATACATAATCACTGTCTTTGCAGAGGCACTCAGATATGACAGTTTAGATGTTCCTACAAACTGCCAATATCCCAAACCCCTCCTTTAAAGTGCAGGCATTGTACTTCCCATTTCCAGGACTTAAGTCCGGTTAACTGGTTTCCCTGTATCCCTTCACAGAATATTACCCTGCTCACACTCCAACAGCTCGTCAGGTCCCAAAAACCATTTGTCTACATTCACTCCTATCTAACACGCTCACTCGCGTGCTGGAAGTCCAAGCCCCTCGCCCACAAACCTTCCTTTACTCCCTCCCTCCCTCCAACCTTTTCGAGGACGACCCCTACCCCGCCTTCCTTCCCCTACAGGTTTATACGCTCTCCAAGCCATTCTACTTTTGTTCCATTCTCTCTAAATGACCAAACCACCTCAACAACCCTCTTCAGCCATAATACTTTTAATAACTCCACACCTTATATTTTAAGAAAGAGGATAAATAAGTATACAAGATATGATGTAGGGCGTAATGACAGTAGTTTGTTGGACTACGTATTGGTAGATAAAAGACTGTTGAGTAGACTTCAGGATGTACATGTTTATAGAGGGGCCACAGATATATCAGATCACTTTTTAGTTGTAGCTACAGTGAGAGTAAAAGGTAGATGGGATACAAGGAAAATAGAAGCAGCAAGTAATAGAGAGGTGAAGGTTTATAAACTAAAAGAGGAGGCAGTTATAGTAAGATATAAACAACTATTGGAGGATAGATGGGCTAGTGAGAGTATAGGCAATGGGGTTGAAGATGTATGGGGTAGGTTTAAGAATGTAGTGTTAGAGTGTTCAGCAGAAGTTTGTGGTTACAGGAAAGTGGGTGTGGGAGGGAAGAAGAGCAATTGGTGGAATGATGATGTAAAGAGAGTAGTAAGGGAGAAAAAGTTAGCATATGAGAGGTTTTTACAAAATAGAAGTGATGCAAGAAGGGAAGGGTATATGGAGAGAAAATGAGAGGTTAAGAGAGTGGCGAAGCAGTATAAAAAGAGAGCAAATGAGAGAGTGGGTGAGATGTTATCAACAAATTTTGTTGAAAATAAGAAAAAGTTTTGGAGTGAGATTAATAAGTTGAGGAAGCCTAGGGAACGAATGGATTTGATAGTTAAAAATAGGAGAGAAGAGTTATTAAATGGAGAGTTAGAGGTATCTGGAAGATGGAGGGAATATTTTGAGGAATTGTTAAATGTTGATGAAGACAGGGAAGCTGTGATTTTGTGTATAGGGCAAGGAGGAATAACATCTTGTAGGAGTGAGAAAGAGCCAGTTGTGTGTGGGAGAAGTTGTGAGGCATTGGGTAAAATGAAAGGGGGTAAGGCATTGGGATTGATGGGATAAATATAGAAATGTTAAAAGCAGGTGGGGACATAGATTTTGAGTGGTTGGTGCTATTATTTAATAAATGTATGGAAGAGGGTAAGGTGCCTAGGGATTGGCAAAGAGCGTGCATAGTTCCTTTGTATACAGGCAAAGGGGACAAAAGAGAGTGCAAAAATTATAGGGGAATAAGTCTGTTGAGCATACCTGGTAAAGTGTATGGTAGAGTTATTATTGAAAGAATTTAGAGTAAGACGGAGAGTAGGATAGCAGATGAACAAGGAGGCTTTAGGAAAGGTAGGGGGTGTGTAGACCAAGTGTTTACAGTGAAACATATAGGTGAACAGTATTTAGATAAGGGTAAAGACGTTTTTGTGGCATTTATGGATTTGGAAAAGGCGTATGATGGTGGATAGGGGGGCAATGTGGCAGATGTTGCAGGTGTATGGAATAGGAGGTAGGTTACTGAAAGCAATGAAGAGTTTTTATGAGGATAGTGAGGCTCAGGTTAGAGTATGTAGGAGAGAGGGAAATTATTTCCCAGTAAAAGTAGGCCTTAGACTAGGATGTATGATGTCACCATGGTTGTTCAATATATTTATAGATGGGGTTGTAAGAGAAGTGAATGCGCGGGTCTTGGCAAGAGGTGTGGGGTTAAAAGATAAAGAATCTAATACAAAGTGGGAGTTGTCACAGTTGCTCTTTGCTGATGACACTGTGGTTTTGGGAGATTCTGAAGAGAAGTTGCAGAGGTTGATGGATGAGCTTAGTAGGGTATGTAAAAGTGAATATAGGAAAGAGTAAGGTGATGAGGATAAAAAGATTAGGTGACAAAAGATTGGATATCAGATTGGAGGGAGAGAGTATGGAGGTGAATGTATTCAGATATTTAGGAGTGGACGTGTCAGCAGATGGGTCTAAGAAGGATGAGGAGAATCATAGAATTGATGAGGGGAAAAGGGTGAGTGGTGCACTTCGGAGTCTGTGGAGACAAAGAACTTTGTCCATGGAAGCAAAGAGGGGAATATAAGAGAGTATAGTTATATTAACACTCATATATGGGTGTGAAGCATGGGTGGTGAATATTGCAACAAGGAGAAGGCTGGAGGCAGTGGAGATGTCATGTCTGAGGGAAATGTGTGGTGTGAATATAATGCAGAGAATTTGTAGTTTGGAAATTAGGAGGTGTGGGATTACTAAAACTGTTATCCAGAGGGCTGAGGAGGGGTTGTTGAGGTGGTTCGGACATGTAGAGAGAATGGAACGAGACAGAATGACTTTGAGAGTGTATAAATCTGTAGTGGAGGGAAGGTGGGGTAGGGGTCGGCCTAGGAAAGGTTGGAGGGAGAGGTAAAGGAGGTTTTGTGTGCGAGGGGCTTGGACTTCCAGCAAGCATGCGTTAGCGCATTTGATAGGAGTGAATGGAGACAAATGGTTTTTGATACTTAATGTGCTGTTGGAGTGTAAGCAAAGTAACATTTATGAAGGGATTCAGGGAAACCAGCAGGCCGGACTTGAGTCCTGGAGATGGGAAGTACAGTGCCGGCACTCTGAATGAGGGGTGTTAATGTTGCAGTTTTATAACTGTAGTGTAAGCACGCCTCTGGCAAGACAGTGATGGAGTGAATGATGATGAAAGTTTTTCTTTTTCGGGCCACCCTGCCTTGGTGGGAATCGGCCGATGTGTTAATAATAAAATAAATAAAACATTGCCCTTAGACACGACATCTCCACTGCCTCCAGCCTCCTTGCTGCAGCATTTACAACCTATGCTTCACACCCATATAAGAGTGTTGGAACCACTATACATGTACTCTTGTACATTCCCTTCTTTGCCTCCCTGGATAACGTTTTTTTATCTCCACAGATACCTCAATGCACCACTCACCCTTATTTCCTTCATCAATTCTATGGTTAACCTCATCCTTCATAAACCCATCCGCTGACAAGTCAACTCCCAAATACAGTGGACCCCCGACTAACGAAATTAATCCATTCCAGGAGCTATTTCTCAACATGAACCTTTGGTAATTCAAACCCTTATTTCCCATAAGAAATTATGTAAATACAATTAATCCGTTCCACAAAAAAATATTCACCAAATATATAATATAAATAACATTTACTTACCTTTATTGAAGAGACTTGCAGGCATCTGGAAGATAGGGAGGATGACAGGGGCAGGGTGTTAGTGGTTGGAAGGGGAATCCCCCTCCAAAAGGACTTCAGGTGTCAAAGCCCTCTCTGGGGTTACTTCCCTTCTTGGTCTTTTAATGCCACTAGACCAGCTTGAGAGTCACTAGACCCCTCCCTGGTGAAATAACTGTCCACAGTCCTCTGTTTCTGGCGACTCTTTAATACTTTCCTGAAGTACAACATGGCTCTGTCACTGAAGTGGTTGCACAGAAGGCTCATTTCAGCTTCCTCAGGGTGGTGTTTTTCAACAAATGTCTGCAACTCATTCCACTTTGTACACATCTCCTTAAGCACTGAAGAAGGCACCTCCTTCTCTCCCTCCTCCTGTGAAGCAATAACTTCAGCTGTGGTCTGTTGCTGTTCCAGATGAAGCTCTTGCAGCTCTTCAGTTGTTAACTCTACCCTGTGCTCCTCCACCAACTCTTCCACATCCTCACCACTCACCTCCAACCCCAGGGATTTGCCCAATTCCACAATATCTTCCACAACATCTTCCACAACAGGCACAGGGTCGTCAGGATCAGCCTCAAATCCTTCAAAATCCCTCTTTTCAACACAATCCGGCCACAGTGGTCTCCAAGCAGAGTTCAAAGTCCTGGAAGTCACTCCCTCCCAAGCCTTACCTATAAGGCCTATGCAATGCACGATATTGAAGTGTTCTTCCCAGAACTATCTTATGGTCAATGCAGTGTCTGAGGTCACATCAAAGCACTTCTGAAACACTGCTTTGGTGTACAGTTTCTTGAAGTTTGCAATGAACTGCTGGTCCATGGGCTGGATGAGAGGAGTGGTGTTAGGAGGCAAGAACTTCACTCTGATGAAATTGAAGTTGTCAGGCAACAACTCTTGCAAGTTGTGAGGATGAGCAGGAGCATTGTCCAGTACCAGGAGGCACTTGAGTGGCAATTTCTTTTCCAGGAGGTATTTCTTCACACTAGGGCCAAACACTCCAGTCAACCATTCCTTGAAAATCTCCGTAGTGACCCATGCCATGGTGTTAGCCTTCCAATGCACACACAAATTATTCTTGTTAACACTGTGTTTCTTGAAGGCTCTGGGATTTTCTGAGTGATACACCAGTAAAGGCTTCACTTTAAAATCACCACTGGCATTGGCACATATCATAAGAGTTAGCCTGTCTTTCATAGGCTTGTGTCCTGGCTGTGCCTTTTCCTCCTGAGTAATGAAGGTCCTGTTGGGCATTTTCTTCCAAAACAGGCCTGTTTCATCACAATTAAACACTTGTTGGGGTTCGAATTTTTCAGTGTCTACGAACCCCTGGAATTCCTGCACAAATTTTTCAGCTGCACGTTTGTCTGAGCTGGCTGCCTCACCATACCTCACAACACTGTATGCCACTACGTTTCTTAAACCTGTCAAACCAGCCTTTGCTGGCTTTAAAATCACTCGCATCACCACTGGTTCCAGGCATTGTCTTGACAAGATCTGCATGCAACTTCCTTGCCTTTTCACAAATTATCGCCATGGAAATACTATCACCCGCTATCTGTTTTTCATTGATCCACACCATCAACAACTTCTCAACCTCATCCACTGTTTTCGATCTATTTTTCGTTAACATATCAACCCCTTTTGCAACATTAGCTTCCATGATCTCATTTCTCTTTGCCAGGATAGTGCCAATAGTAGATGCACTTTTCTTGTACATCCTGGCAAGCTCACTCAGACGTATGCCACTCTCATATTTTTCAACAATCTCTTTCTTCAGTTCGATGGTGTTCCTCACTCTCTTTACCACAGGGGTGCCACTAGGAAGCTTCTTTGGACCCATGGTGACTTATTTCACAGTGACAATCACTAAACCACCAAAAAAGACAACAAATTTATTGTGAATGTTTGAAAGAGCACGCTGGGTAATGTTCTCTCAATGGTAAACAACACTTCACTGGCGTCCTGCGCAGGCGCAGGGCAGGCGTGGAGCAGGCGGACAGGTCTAATACGTTTTGCTACACGAGCCAATTTTTGCTACACGAGAACGAAAAAAAGCTTTCGTTACACGATTTTTTCGTTATATAAACCTTTCGTTAGTCGGGGGTCCACTGTATCTGAAAACATTCACTTCTTCCGTACTCCCTCCTTCCAATGTGATATCCAATTTTTCTTTATCTAAATCGTTTGATACCCTCATCACCTTACTCTTATCTATATTCACTTTCAACTTTCTACCTTTACACACCCTCCCTAACTCATCCACTAAGCTTTGCAACTTTTCTTTAGAATCTCCCAAAAGCACAGTCTCATCAGCAAAAAGTAACTGTGTCAACTCCTATTTTGTATTTGATTACCCATAATTTAATCCCACCCCTCCCCAACACCCTAGCATTTACTTCTTTTACAACCCCATCTATAAATATGTTAAACAACCATAGTGACATTACACATCCCTGTTTAAGACCTACTTTTACTGGGAAGTAATCTATAATATATTATGTATATAATATATAAACAAGGCGCTTGGACTTCCAGCAAGCAAGCATGAGCGCATTTGATAGGAGTGAATGGAGACAAATGGTTTTTAGGACTTGACGTGCTGTTGGAGTGTGAGCAAGGTAACATTTATGAAGGGATTCAGGGAAACCAGCAGGCCGGACTAGAGTCCTGGAGATGGGAAGTACAGTGCCGGCACTCTGAAGGAGGGGTGTTAATGTTGCAGTTTTATAACTGTAGTGTAAGCACGCCTCTGGCAAGACAGTGATGGAGTGAATAATTATGAAAGTTTTTCTTTTTCGGGCCACCCTGCCTTGGTGGGTAACGGCCGATGTGTTAAAAAAAAAAATTATAAACCTTGATTATAGAACACACAACCTACTCTCTACATATTACGTGAAACACTCCAGTATACCTGCACCAGGTACAGTGGACCCTCGGTTAACGAAAAAAAATCATTGCAGAAGCCTGCTCAAGTGCCATTACCGAACGAATTTACGTCCTTAAGAAATAATGTCATGTAGGTTAGTCTATTTCAGACCCCCAAAACTACACTTCCACAAGAACTTACAAAATTATACTTACATAATTGCACGATTTCCGGGGTATTCGTTAACCAAGGGTCCACTGTACTCACTTAGGCCACCTACTAAGTATAACCCACTAATACAGTTGTACTAGTTTCGTAAAACATTTATAAACCTTGGGGCTCCAACATCCCTCGCTTCTGCTGGCCTCTTAGCCTGCAGGCAAAACATTATTATCTGTACTCTCCACTACACAGGCCCCTGCACACTAGGGCCTTATAGGTAAACATGAGAGCACAAAAACAATAAAATAACCTATGGCCTAAACTTACCCCCTACTCAAACAAGCACCAAACCATGATATATTATGATGTCTTGCTCCAGCCATCACTCTTCCGGTACTGACACACGCACACACACACACCTCTCCTGTCCTGTCCTGGCTGTTCTGACTGACCAGGGCTAATATGTGTCCGGTTTCAGAACAGATCCTGTCACTGACATTATTAATGGAGCATTTTTTTTACACATTTTCTACAATGCCCTGCATAATACCAGTGAGTAAACAACCCTTGAATTTCATCAGTCACTTTACTATTCTTTATAATTTCTTTTTGTTTGAGAATAGTAGAAATGGGTGACTGTGGAAATCCACTCTCATGCACAAGGGCACTAACTCTAACTTCATGTTTTTTCACAATTTCTTGTTTGATCTTCAGAAATTGCCTGTTTACTGCACACTTTAGGGGCCATGAGAATTTTGTAACACAAGATGGTGTGATTAAACCACAAATGCAGTTATGAAGGGTGTGAACAACACACATGGTAACTTCAAACTGAAGAGGAAATGATAAACAGTAGTACAAATGCTGCTATTGGCAGAAATGTTTCCATAGATACATTCATTCCCATCGCTGATTGGCTTCTAAGCAACCCCGAACACCCCACTGATGCTCCTATTGGCTCAAGTGCTGCCCAAGAGGCAATCTACTTCATCAATAGTTGGCCAAGGCCCACCCACGTGCACCGACCATTTTACATGTGTCGTATCTGAAAGCTTTCATTACAGTTCAAAAACTAAATTCCTTTGTAAGGAACTTAAGCCCATTGTACTTCAAGGGACCACTGTATTGTATCACTACGGCAAAAAAAATAATTAAGTACAGTACTGCTTTCTCACTTCTGTTTCTTTGAAAAAATCTGTACCTTTCCCACATTTGTGTTTCTAATTGTAATGAAATATCAGTTGCTTTACTCATGTAATACAAACCAGTTACATACTTGCTTTAGTGATACTGGTTCAATAAAGTTCTGTAGATTTTGCACTCAAATGCTTAAGTGGTTATGCGTATAATGTAGTACAGTACTTTGTTTTGTAGCCTTTGATAGCAGTACTTGGGAATGAAAGGTAACCAGATTTGATCTAAGGATAGGGAGGGTAATTACAGTTTCTTGGAACAAGAGCTCTTCACTAGCATCAAGGCACCACCTACCACTTTAAAAGAAAGAGAAAGAAGTAATATGTAGATGTGTGTAGATTTAATTGTACTAAATTAGCTGGCAGAGGTGGGTGGATAAATTTGGGATTGTGTGTTCAGGAAGAAAATTGAAATAGAAAATAGGAAAGCGATGCGAGTAATAAAATATCTAGGTAATGAACAATTGGATATGAGGTTGGAGGGTTGGAGTGTAGAATTAATTGTATTATGATATTTGGGAGTGAACATGTTGACAGATGAGTCTATGAAAGCCAGACAAAGGGAACAAGGTAGGTTGTGTGTTGAGGCATCATCTGCGAAAATAAAGTTTATCGTTGGAGGCATCATTGGAGGCAAAAAGGAAAGTGTACCAGAATATAATGGTACAAACAATTTTATGTGGGTGTGAGGCAAGGGCTCTAAAAGTTGTAGCAAGGAGGAGACTGGAATCAGTGGAGCTGATGTGTGTGAGAGCAGTGTTTTATGTAAATAAGCAGAGAATTCAGAGCATAGAAATTAGAAGATAGTGTGGGGTTACAAAGATAAAATTCAGATCATTGAGGGGTTGTTGAGGTAGTGGAATGGTTGGAGGGAGGGAGTGAAATATTTTTTTGAGTGCTCAGGGGATTCAGGATCCTGCAAGCTTATAGTGTGTTTGTATTAGGTTGTAACAGTATAAAAAGTATAATTCAGGGAGCAAAGAATGTTTTTTTTTTTTGAGATGAGGTGGGTTGGTCATTTAGAAAGGTTTTGAGGTTTTAGAAGTAAGGGGGGGGGTTGAGCATCCATATATGAGCATGTTAGGTCAGAGTGAAGGACAAGTGTTTTTGGGATTTGATCATCTCCCTCTTACAACCCACTCTCCCTGCATCCTACAATAACCTGCAGCGCTGTATAACCCCTGTGGTTTAGCGCTTCTATTTGATTATAATAATAATTTTGGGATTTGATGTGTTGCTAGTGTGAGCAAGTTAACATTTATGAAGGGATATGTTTTGTATATCACTGTGGCAAATATGAATTTGTGTGTGATGGAAATGGTTTAGAAAACCGACAAGTTGAAGAATGAGACACTTGTGCAATATTTTGGAATCTTTATTTCCTCAATAAAGATTCCTAAATGTTGCATAAGTGTCTCATTCATGTATTTATATATCAGTAATGCTTATTTTCTTATGGGGTTTTGTACCTCTTAGCTGATGCTGTTCCATATAAGTCAAATTTCCCCTACTTTTTCTGATCAAATATTTTTCTTTACAGTGGCCGTTATTACTACTGGAACACTGAGACAGATCTGGTATCATGGCTTCCCCCAGGGCATCCAAGTTGCCAGGTCTCGCGCTCAGCTGCAACCCTGCGCAAGGAAATGGCAACTGAAATTAACAAGAATCGCTCAGGAAGCTCAGAGAATGAAGTGGAAATGGCTGGAGTAGAAGAAGAGGAAGATCAAGATGCTGAAGATCCCATGAGTGACAGATCAGAGGTAATTAATCATGTGAAGCTCTGAGTTTTAGTTGCATTTTACATGCTAAGTTATGGTGTTAAGGATACCCTTAAGGTATTATTAAAATGGTGAAAACCTAGCTGTTGTTTCTCCTGTAGATGTTGTCAAGGTGGTGCTGGGATTTGGTGATCACATGTGAGTGAATTTACACTTCATATAGTAAATTACTGGTAGATATGAGGTTTCTGCATGTTAAAGAATTTACACAAAGTGAAACTGCATAAAGCCACGGAAACCTTTACTGGGCGCTGTGGCTGAGTTGCCACCCACCATACTAACATAATCATTAATTTTACAATTCTTGACTAATCTCTACCAAACAAGCACAAGTCCTTCACACATGCATTAAATTATAATACCCAAAATCTGAATGCATTTTGTGGAAAAATAACAAACAAATAATACATTGAATTTAGTTCTTAACAGAATTGTAATTACAGTGGAACCTCGGTTTTCGTGATTAATCCATTTTAAAAAGTCTGACAAAAACCGAATCATACGAAAACTGAAGCAATATTTCCCTTAAGAAATAATGTAAATCTAATTAATCCGTTCCAGACACCCAAAAATATTAACAAAAAATACATTTTATAGAGAATAACTATAGTTTTACATACAGAAAACAATGAGAAATAAATATAACTGACTAATGAAATGGATAAATGAACATTTAACATCACAACAAGACTCTTGTTGGCGTATGGAAGACGGCGAGGAGGGGAGAGGGAGGAGGAGAGGTTATTGTTTGGAAGGGGAATCCCTGTCCATAAGGAATTCAGGTATCAAAGCCCTATCTGGGGTTACTTCCCTTCTTTGTCTTTTACTGGCACTAGGACCAGCTTGAGCCACTGGACCCCTGTTGCACAAAAAATCTGCCCAAAGAGGTCTGTTTCTGGTGTCTCTTTAAGATTTGCCTAAAATGGGACAAGGCATTGTCATTGAACATGTTGCAGACCAGTGGCATCGTAAGGGGAGGCTGGGGGGCCGCCCCGGGTGAAACCATCAAGGGGTGACACCATAGAGCCTCTAAAGAAGGTGACACTAATGCACAAAACAGTGCTCCACCAACATAAGAGAAAAATCTTTTGTTTCTATATAGCTGATTATATGATTACAGAGTACAAATAGGCCTATATAGGGAAAATCATTGATTTTGATGATGTGATAGATGATTTTGCAGGATTAAAGGCAAGGAAATGTAAGATCAGATTCATTGAGATGTTACCTGTGCTCAAGGTCAAATTGGAACTAGTGTTTCTCTGATATTGCAATGGTTTTTTTTTTTTTCAGTGTTGAAGATGAATAAATGTAGGATCTGTTGCCTGTACTCAAAGTGGAATTTGAGTTTATGTTTCCTCAATATTACTGTAGACTGTCATTTAACACGGTAGTTACGTTGCTGAAAACGTCGTGTTAGGTAAAATCATGTTAGATGAACTGAAGAACTTGTGGGAAAAATAGGGTTATGTTCCTGAGAGCCCCCAAACAGCCAAACAAATTTTTTTTAGACCAACAGATCTTTCAAAAATAAAAGTGAATATGTAATTGTAGTTCATTGTCATGATATATTACTGCTTAAGACTACAAATGCAATAGAAATAATAGTATTTCTTACCTTAAATTGTGGGTAATGGTGTTGGTGGATGATTGTGAAGAGAATGGATATGCATGGTGTGGCCCTACTGGGCTGAGGTGGATTGTTGTTGGTTGTCGGCAGAAGTGGATGGTAGAGGTTATGGTACTGAAGTCGATGGCTGTATTGGAGTATGCATATGGTGTGCTGATGGTAAGGCATCATCAGCTGGTCTAGACCCCATTTCAAAGCACTGCTTCTAGATTTGTCAGGGTCCTCTTCAGTGAAAAAGTCTGCTAGTTTACAGCAACATGGAACTGCTCACATAACTGCTGCAATGTTAACTGTTTTTCTTCAGGTTCTTCATCTTCTGTTATCTCCCTTGTATCTGTGCATCGAGCTCTGCCAATATTTCCTCTGGACTCCTGTCTTCATCATCATTAACTTCTAAGAGCTCATTCACATCATTCATATCTTCAAAACCATTACCTGGTAATCTCCTTGCCAGCTGAACTATTTCCTGAACCTGACTCTCAAGCAAAGGAAAACCAGTGAAAGAATTAACTACAGAAGGCCATAACTTTCCCCAGCCTGCATTTAATGTTGATTGGGGCACTTCATTCCATGCACTTCTAGCATAGCTGATAGCATCTGCAATGTTAAATTTATTCCATAAGCTTGGTACTGCCAAGTTGGAGTCAGAGTCCATTGATGCAACTAGTTTTTTCATAACTTTTTTTGTGTAGTTACACTTGAATGACTTAATAACTCCCCGATCCAGAGGTTGAATTAGAGATGTTGTATTTGGAGGTAAAAATACAACTTTTACATGTGGGGTCACATCCAGCAAAGCTTGTGGATGAGTACGGGAATTACCAAGAATGAAAAGAGCCTTGAATGCAAGGTTCTTGCTGTGCAGGTAAAACTTGACTTCAGGAATAAAGTGATGCTTAAACCAGTCAATAAATATTTCCTCTGTCATCCATGCTGACTGGTTTGACCTCAAAATTACTGGTAAGGTGTTTTTATCTACACTTTTCAAAGCACGAGAATTTTTAGAGCGGTAAATAACCATGGGCTTACACTTGAAATCACCTGATGCATTACCACAAAGGAGCAAGGTGAAGTGATCCTTTGCTGTCTTAAAGCCTGGTGCCCTTTTCTCTTGCTGACTGATGTAAGTTCGTGTTGGCATTTTCTTCCAAAAAACACTTGTCTCGTCAGCATTAACCCATTAACTGTCCAAACGTATACAGTGGACCCCCGCCTAACGAACAAAATTCATTCCAGAAGCCTGCTCAAGTGCCATTACTGAACGAATTTATTTCCTTAAGAAATAATGTCACGTAGGTTAGTCTATTTCAGACCCCCAAAAATACACTTCCACAAGCACTTACAATATTATACTTACATAATTGTACGATTTCCGGGGTGTTCGTTAGGCGGGGGTCCACTGTATATACGTTTTTACCGCTAGCACTCCGAACGTATATATGTTTTTTTACATGCTTTCTTATGGGGAAAATCAAGGTCGGAGCGCTAGCGGTAAAAACGTATATATACGTTTGGACAGTTAATGGGTTAAACACTTGATGTGGCTCATAGCTGACTTCAGAAATAATTTCCTGCAATTCAGCAGGGAAATTACTTGCTGCTGTATGATCAGCTGAAGCACTTTCACCAGAAAACTTAATATTATGTAACTTATTATGCAACTTAAAGTTATGGAACCAGCCTGTGCTAAATACACACTCTTTTTCAGGCCTTCCTAATCACACACTGCTTTAAACAACTGTAAGGCCTTTTCTCTAACTAAGATGAAATTAAGTGATGCACCTTTCTTTGTCTTTTGTTCAATCCACTCAAGCAACAAGTTTTCTGTTTTATTTACTTGTTGGGACCTACACGTCATTCTTTTCATGAGATGACACCTTGGTTTATTCATTACACAAGCTCGTATATTCGCCTCATTCTTTTTAATTGTACAAACTGATGCTTCATTAAGGCCATAGGCCCTCACTATATCCACCACACGTGAGCCACTCTTAAGCTTATCTAATATTTCAGTTTTCTTCATAATTCCTATACTTGAACGCTTAAACCTTTTCTTGCAACTTTCAGCAACACTTGTATGTCTACTGGGTGTCATAATTGCTAGGCAGATTTAAGAACTGGCAATTAAAATGCGTTTGTAAATAAACACAGCGAGCTTCCCGAGTATCGTCGTCCTATACACGTATGTACCGAACTGAAGGCTGGGAGGTTGGTGTGGGTGGGTGGTGTGGGTGAGGGTGGCGGTGGATGGCGGTAGATCTCCCTCATTGACTCAAATGGTTTAACCCTCCGCCAATCCAGTGGGCGACCACGCGCTCAAAATGTTTTCCCCTCCTGCGAACCATGTTAAATTAATTTTACGAAGTGTTAAATAAAATTGTGCTGCAATTCTTCAATCGTGCTATACCCGAATTGTGCCAAAATAAACTTGTGTTAAATGAGTCTACTGTACTACGATTATATATTTTATCATTAATAAAGTTAAGAAGTATTCTCCTGTTCGGTTTATGGCCCCTAAACGTTCTCATTGCTAAACATTAGTCATTGGTCATGCAGTAGTGACATAACTGGAGTTTACTCCCCTAATCCCCTCGCCCTTGGATTCCATGGGGGTGACACCAAAGATACCACCCCGGGTGACACCTAATCTAGCAACGCCACTGTTGTAGACAAGGCTTGCAACAGCTTTGTTAGGGTGATATTTCTCCAACTTTGCAACTCACTCCACTTTGCACACATCTCCTTAATCACTGAAGAAGGCACATTCTCCCCTCTCTCTTCCTCCTCCTCTGAAGTAATTTCCTCAGCTGCAGTCTGTTGCTGTTCCAGTTGAAGGTCTTGCAGCTCTTCAGTGGTTAGCTCTTCCTTGTGGTTGTCCACCAACTCTTCCACATCCTGGCCACTCACATCCAACCCCATGGACTTTACCCTTGAATTCTATCAGGTTTCTCACCTTTATCAAAGGGCTGGCACTCGGAACTTTCTTTGGCCCCATATTGGCTTATTTAGCAGTCACACTCAATAAACAAGCACAAAAAACAATGGATTATGAAATGTTTCGGATGAACGCGCAGGGTGATGCTTACTCAGTGAGAAACAAAGGCAGACTGAGTCACGAATGCATGGGATGCTTTGTGTGGGCGCTTGAGTGGCCAAGTCATGTGGACGCATTTGGTACTGACTATTTTCAACTCTACGAAAACCGAGTGGATGTACGAAAACTGGGACAAAATTACGATGAAAAAAGTCGTTGAAAACCAAATCCTACGAAAACTGAGGTTCCACTGTATTAATTCTACATATACAGCAGGGACAAGCACTTATCCCTTTGGTGTCATACAACACTTTGGAAATGGGAGGCAATTGAGTTCGATCCAATGGGAGACCATTCCCAATTCTTTGGATCAAGAGCCTCACTACCCTAAAGGCTCTTCCAAGAGGGGTACTAATTCTACAATACATGACCAATCTTTACTAAATATGAACCCTCCACACATGCCTAAAATTCAATGCATATTATGGGCTTTGCAATCCTTTATACTCAATTCCTGTATAATGAATACATTTGGTAGGAAAATAGTAACTGACAAAATAATAATTATTGAAAATAGTTTATGTAAACCTTTGCAATCTGCAGTTCAGCAGAGTTCATACATGTGATTATTGCAAGTTGAATTTTTTCTGGGGCAGTAACCATTTGTATGTAAAATTTGCATGATTAATTTTTCTGAGGCTCTTCTTAATTCCCTCCAACTGTCAAACAGCTGGCATGTCTTGAATATAAATTTGGAAAGGAGGAAAATGACACTTTGTGACAAAGGATGGTGAAATAGAAAATTGTTGCATCATTTCCCTCTAATATTTTCAGTCTGCTCTTTCAGATATAGTTATTTGCTTTTTCAGGGGTCTGAAGATGAATCAAGTCAGCGAGAAAAGAGAGAGCCTGATCGACGGGAAAAAAGTCGAGATAAAACTAGTAGGGAGCGTGACCGTGGCAGAGATCGAAGGGGCCGCCGACATCCACCGAATGAGGAACTAGACCCTATGGACCCTGCATCATATGGAGAATGTGGCAGGTAAGGTCCTAGTTTTTGTATCATATTACACACAATAACACACAAGGAAAAATTTCTAAAGAAAAGAGAGTCAAGAATGAGAGAGCTACAAAGACCTATTAGGCTGATAGATTTATCATGAAAGGGAAGTATATATAATGAAATCTCGCATAATACGTTGTATATTTTCACGTATAACGTGAATAACATATGACAAAAATAGGATTAGACTCTTGATACCTCCACAAGAATCAATCATTTTTTTTAAATATTTCATTCAAAATAATGAAATTTTGAAATTTTACATTGTACGTATGTGCTACTACAATATTTTTTTTTGCCCAAAAACCTAAATAAAAATGTACTAAATGAAGTTACTTAGTAAGGCCCATGAAGAAGCTGGCGTTCCTTTCAGAGAAAACACGCAAGCCTGATATGTCACCTATTTAAAATATGCTAAAAAGTAACAAGAAAGATTTTTCCCAATCTTAAATTCTTTGTTTTATTTGCTTGTTTGTACAGTATATACGTTTGGAATAGTCACATAGCTGAGTTTGATGCTTCTCATATATTTCAACATACAAGAAGAATTTTCTTCTATCTTAAATATCTTGTTCCCTTTGCTTGTTGATAAAGAAGTGTTTGGAAATGGTTTTGTGACCATCATCAGTTAAAGGTTATAGTCACTACAATATGCACCGTATTGATCTTTTATGCAGTTGTTTCCAAGAAACTATACACTGCTAAGTTATTTCTATCTCTGGTTACACTTTTACAGTCTGTCAATCCTTACCTTGATGTCTCCTACAAGCATCTAGTGTACACTGATATTCCATATTCCAAATTGCTCATTCAGACAACTCGCAATTTTACCGCAGACCATGGTACTACTTACCTAAAAGATAATTGGTACACAATCTGCTTTTTGTACCTTGTCCTCCCTTATCTTTAGACACCCTACAAGTTCTAGTTTCATTCTGAACCACCACCACTAGTAGATTTTACTTGTCATTATGTTTTTTGGATGGGTCCCACTATGACACTCATGGTTACTGTTGCGAACCCCTGAACAACATAATTGGGTTGAATGGTTGACGGACCATTTGGGCACTGCACGTCCAGTATTACTGGGCTGCAGCGCCCGGTGTGACGTCACCATAGTTTATGTCAGGGGGTGGAACCTGACATAAAGCAGTATGATCCACGACGACTGAGCAGCGTGGTATCTAGCCTTACTATTCTCCTGTAGTATGATACACGACTGCACTGAGTAGTGGTATTACAGCTTGCTTACTACTCAGTTTCCAGTATTCACTACGGCTTCACTGAGTCCACAGTTTGACGGCCTCAGAGTTACCTGACAGCCTCACTAAGTTACTCCAGCTGGACTTAGTTTCCTGCTGGCACAACGACTGGACTTAGTTTTCTGCTGGCCTTACATCGACTTGGTTTCTGCTGGCCTTACATCGACTTGGTTTCTGCTGGCCTTACATCGACTTACCTGCTGGTCTGGCTTCATCTGGCCTGCTGGACATTATGGCTCACGACGGTGTCACTGTGACAGAGAGTTTGACACAGAGAAAAGGGTGTCTTCAGACACGGACAGAATGAGTGTATAACTCAGAGAAAGGGTGTCTTGTGACACGGATGAGAAGGAGAGTTATAACACGGAGAACAGGGTGTCTTGTGACACGGAGAGACGGTGTGTCTAGTGACACGGACAAGGGTGTCGTGTGTGTGACACGGTTGAGAAAGTGTGTTATAATTTCAGAGACAAGGGTGTCTTGTGACACGGAGAGTAGGGGGTTATAACACAGAGACAAGGGTGCCTTGTGGCACGGAAAGAGAAGTGAGTGTCATAACTTTGTGTATCGTGACACTAAGAAATGATAGTTTATGGTTATGTCGGTGACAGTTTGTCAGGTCTTGTAATATTAGAATGTCGTGTGACTTGACTGGTTAGTCGTGAGACTTAACAATGTGTTTTGTTATACCTTAGTACAAATTATAATACGCTTATGTACAAAGATCATACTCATGCTTTATATTTTATTGTACAGATTATTGTACTATTTATATAATATTTTACTAGTAGAAAATATATATATTTTGATCTATTGTGTCTGTATTTTTTACTGGACAAAACCCTTTATTATTTTATTACGGTATTGCATTATTGGTTATGAGAGCAGATCCCATAGAATAACAGGCCAGTAATCGATTTGCCATAGCTCTGAACTAATATTGCAATATTAATATAAAATAAAGGGTTTTTGTCCGAGGTAAAATACAGATCAATAATATATTTTTCTAGTAAAATATATAAATAGTAATAATCTGTACAAATAAGCAGAGATGATCTGAATATATTTGTACCAAGGATAACAAAACACATTGCGAGAGGTCCCGGGTTCATCTCCTGACAGGCCCCATTAGAATGTCGTGTGACTTGACTGGTTAGTCGTGAGACTTAACAATGTGTTTTGTTATACCTTAGTACAAATTATAATACGCTTATGTACAAAGATCATACTTCATGCTTTATATTTTATTGTACAGATTATTGATATTTATATAATATTTTACTAGTAGAAAATATATATATATTTGATCTATTGTGTCTGTATTTTTTCCCCGGACAAAACCCTTTATTATTTTATTACGGATTGCATTATTGGTTATGAGAGCAGATTCCATAGAATAACAGGCCGAGTAATCGGATTTGCATAGCTCTGTAATCAATTGCAATATTGTAATATATGAGTGGCCTGTCCGGGATGTTTTGTCCGGAGGTTGTTGTCCATGTTTTTATATGCTACCGGTTATCTTGTGGTGGGGTGTTGCGAACCCCTGAACAACTAATTGGGTTGAATGGTTGACGGATCATTTGGGCACTGCACGTCCAGTATTACGGGGCTGCAGCGCCGTGTGACGTCACCATAGTTTATGTCAGGGGTGGAACCTGACATAAAGCAGTATGATCCACCACGACTGAGCAGCGTGGTATCTAGCCTTACTATTCTCCTGTAGTATGATACACGACTGCACTGAGTAGTGGTATTACAGCTTGCACTACTCAGTTTCCAGTATTCACTACGGCTTCACTGAGTCCACAGTTTGACGGCCTCAGAGTTACCTGACAGCCTCACTAAGTTACTCCAGCGGGACTTAGTTTCCTGCTGGCACAACGACTGACTTAGTTTTCTGCTGGCCTTACATCGACTTGGTTTCTGCTGGCCTTACATCGACTTGGTTTCTGCTGGCCTTACATCGACTTACCTGCTGGTCTGGCTTCATCTGGCCTGCTGGACATTATGGCCTTAACGGTGTCACTGTGACAGAGTTTGACACAGAAAAAAGGGTGTCTTGTGACACGGACGCGAATGAGGTATAACTGAGAAAAGGGTGTTTTGTGACACGGATGAGAAGGAGAGTTATAACACGGAGAACAGGGTGTCTTGTGACACGGAGAGACGGTGTGTCTAGTGACACGGAAAAGGGTGTCGTGTGTGTGACACGTTGAGAAAGTGTGTTATAATTTCAGAGAAAAGGGTGTCTTGTGACACGGAGAGTAGGTGGGTTATAACACAGAGACAAGGGTGCCTTGTGGCACGGAAAGAGAAGTGAGTGTCATAACTTTGTGTATCGTGACACTAAGAAATGATAGTTTATGGTTATGTCGTGACAGTTTGTCAGGTCTTGTAATATTAGAATGTCGTGTGACTTGACTGGTTAGTCGTGAGACTTAACAATGTGTTTTGTTATACCTAGTACAAATTATAATACGCTTATGTACAAAGATCATACTCATGCTTTATATTTTATTGTACAGATTATTGTACTATTTATATAATATTTTACTAGTAGAAAATATATATATATTTGATCTATTGTGTCTGTATTTTTTACCTCGGACAAAAACCCTTTATTATTTTATTACGGTATTGCATTATTGGTTATGAGAGCAGATTCCCATAGAATAACAGGCCGAGTAATCGGATTTGCCATAGCTCTCGTAACTAATATTGCAATATTGTAATAGTTACCTATTTGATTATTTTCTTATCCCTTTACCTTTGTGTCCTAGTATTCGGACACATACTGGGACTACAACCCATGTAGACCCTTGAACTCATTCTCTGCCATGTATTATTCTCTCAGTTTGCTCAACCTTTGTAGCACTAGACTTTGATAAGGTAGGGTAAAGATCACCATTATAGTGACCACTTCCCTATCATTCCTACACCCATACTTTATCACCACTCCTAGTGGACGTTTGAATTTGTGAATTTCACTATTTTAAATGTTACACTTCTTTCTTCCTCCTCCCACTAGATAAACCACTCCATGATGATCTGTTTCATAAGTTCACCCTTTCAATCGCCTCTGCCAAGTCGCACTGATTGACCCTAATGGGTCTAGCTCATTTTAAGACTTAATGGCAATAATAATAGCAGCTTTTTGTGGGTTATATATTTATACTTCTCCCAGCCATATACAAAGGAATGTTACTAGCTAAATCAACTCCATGTGTGTAAAAAGTAAATGCTGTTTTTCTTGATGTATTGCTATTGGTATGGGCATGGCCAAATAGAAAGTAATCAATTCTCATCTCTGTTTATTTTCATCAAATAAATTTAAATAGAAATTCCTATTAAACACGGTATCATAACAAAGAAAAACTAGGAAGCCATTTTAGCAGAGAATTAGTTCAGGTTTTTTTTTATTAATGTAACAGAATTGGTACAAAAATAAGACAAAAAAAACCATGAGATTATCTCTTTTTGCAGGGGAACTTGGGCATCTGGACTTCCTCAGCGCAATGAAGCTCGCACTGGTGCTGATGTAACAGCTAGTGGTCCATTGTTCCAGATGCGTCCTTACCCATCCCCTGGAGCAGTGCTTCGGGCCAATGCTGCTGTAGGACCCATTGGACCTAAAAAATCTTAAGTCATTGCAAACCTTAAAAATAAGGTTACCATCAGAATGCAAGAACTTTACATAAATGTATTTAGAATGTAATAAGTTTTTTAAAAAATTTAGTGTAGTTATAATCCAATACAGTACCACTTAATAATGTATATTACCACAGAGTGGTTTAGAAAAAACATGTAAGCAAACACTAGAACATATTTATTAGAAAACATTTTGGTGATCAAGGTCCTAAGACCAAAACATTTTCTAATGAATATGTCCTAGTGTTTGCTTACATGTCTTTCTAAACCAATTTTTCGGTATATATTACCAAGGTTTATACCATTACCACAGTGTATGAATAAACTGAAGGACAGACTTTGTGCTTGATCCACCATATTTGTTTTCAAACTGGTGATACTGAATAATAGATAATTTAACGATGTTAACATTATACAGTCAACCCTTGGTTTTCGTTTGTCTCAGTTTTCGCTGATTTTGGTTTTCGTGCACTTTTTTCGTGGAAAAATTGTCTCAGTTTTCGTTGATGGTACGGAACCTGTCCATGTGCCCAGCACACATACAAAGGCCGTATACCGCCACCCACACACATTGTCTAGCATTGTTTATGCTTGAGTGAACATCACCCCAGGAGTTCATACAAAACATTTATTAATAATTCATTGTTTTTGGCCCTTCATTATTGTGTGTGACTACAGTGGACCCCCGAGTTTCGTAAACCCCGGAAATCGTACAATTATGTAAGTATAATATTGTAAGTGCTTGTGGAAGTGTATTTTTGGGGGTTTGAAATAGACTAACCTACGTGACATTTTTCCTTAAGGGAGTAAATTCGTTCGGTAATGGCGCTTGAGCAGACTTCAGGAGTGAAGTTTTTATGAAACTTGGGGGTCCACTGTACTAAATAAGCTACCTTGGGCCCAAAGAAAGCTCCTAGTGCCAGTTCTTTGGTAAAGAAAGTGAGGAACACCGTAGAACAGAAGAAAGAAATAATAGAAAAATATGATAGTGGTGTACGTATTGCTGAGCTCGCCAGGATATACAAGGCCCCATCAACCATCAGTTCCATTGTGGCGAAGAGAAAAGAAATCACGGAAGTTAATGTTGTGAAAGGGGTGAATACGATAACGAAACAGAGATCACAAACAATGGAAAATATGGAGAAATTGTTGTTGGTGTGGATAAACCAAAAACTGCTAGTGGGTGATAGTGTTGTGCAATCCATCATATGTGAAAAAGCAAGGCAGTTGCATGCCGATCTTGTCAAAAAAATGACTGAAACCAGTGTTGATGAATTTAAGGCCAGCAAAGGCTGGTTCGAAAACTTCAAGAAGCGAAGTGGCATACACAGTGTTGTAAGGCATGGTGAGGGTGCCAGTTCAGATAAACAAGGGGCTGAAAAATTTGTGCATGACTTTAAAGAATATGTAGAGGCAGAAGAATTTAAACCCCAACAAGTGTAATTGTGACGAAACAGGCCTCTTTTGGAAGAAAATGCCAAGGAGGACCTACATCACGCAGGAAGAAAAGGCACTGCCAGGACACAAGCCTATGAAAGACAGGCTAACTAATGTTGTGTGGTAATGCTAGTGGGGATTTCAAAGTGAAGCCTTTACTGGTGTATCACTCTGAAACTCCCAGTGTTTTCAAGAAATACAGTGTTGACAAGAGTAAATTGTGTGTGATGTGGAAGTCTAACCCTAAGGCATGGGTCACTAGGGAAATTTTCCTGGAATGGTTTAATCAAGTGTTTGGCCCCAGTGTGAAGAAATATCTATTGGACAATAAATTGGGGATCAAGTGCCTCCTGGTAATGGACAATGCTCCTGCTCATCCTCAAGACTTGGAAGACCAAATGTCTAAGGATTTCAAATTTGTAATAGTGAAGTTCTTGCCTAATAACACCACTCCTCTCATCCAGCCCATGGACCAACAGGTCATTGCAATAATAAAAACTGTACACCAAAGCAATGTTTCAAAGGTGCTTTGATGTGACCAATGACACTGCATTGACCCTAAAAGAGTTCTGGAAGGATCACTTCGATATCTTCCATTGCATAGGCCTTATAGATAAAGCTTGGCAGGGAGTGACTTCCAGGACGATGAAACTCTGCTTGGAGAAAGTTGTGGCCAGATTGTGTCCCAGAGAGGGATTTTGAAGGGTTTGGGGCTGACCCTGAGGAGCCTATGGAAGTTGTGGAAAGTATTGTGGCATTGGGGAATTGCATGGGGTTGGATGTGAGTAGCCAGGATGTGGAAGAGTTGGTGGAGGACCACAATGAAGATCTAACCACTGAAGAGCTGCAAGAGCTTGAGCTGCAACACCATCAAACCACAACTCAGGAAATTGCTTCAGTGGAGGAAGAGAGATGTAAGGTGCCTTCTTCAGAGATTAAGGAGATTTGTGGAATGTGGAGTAGGGTGCATTCATTTGTGGAGGAACATCACCCTGACAAAGATTCCCATTTTAGGGACATTTTAACCCTTAAACGGTCCACACGTATATTTACGTTAGCTCACCCAGTGCCCCGAATCTTATGAAAAAAAAAAATATATAGAAATAAAGAGCACATTTTTTTAAGTGTTATAGGATAAAAAAAAAAAAGAATTTGGGTCAGTAGTTACCTGAGATATGAGGCGGAGAAGTTGGCACTGGATGCTCACCTGACAGCAACAGGAGTCCTGCCGCTTGCAGAATCGTTGCCGATATACCTTTTTTTATTATTTTATATATTTTTTATGTTCTCATAATCACAATTTATAGTAGTTCTTGTGATTTCATAGCCAATCTGTGTTCTGACACTAATATTAGGTACTGAAATTGTACTCAAATACAGTGGACCCTCGGTTAACGAATACCCCGGAAATCGTGCAATTATGTAAGTATAATTTTGTAAGTTCTTGTGGAAGTGTAGTTTTGGGGGTCTGAAATAGACTAACCTACATGACATTATTTCTTAAGGACGTAAATTCGTTCGGTAATGGCACTTGAGCAGGCTTCTGCAATGAATTTTTTTCGTTAACCGAGGGTCCACTGTAATAATAATAATGATAGTGCATAAAAATAATAATAATAATGATAGTGAATAATAATGATAATAATAATAATAATAATAAAAGTTCCCTTGAAGCATCACTGCCTTATCTCATCTGATCTCCACTAATGATGACTGGTGACATTTCACGACGGGCGAGCCGTAGTCTTGTCTCTTCTTATCAGTCCAGTAATTACAGTGATGACATTTGAGAGTTTACATTGCTTCCCTTTATTTGTTACGCAAACCTGTCTGTCTGTGTGTCTTTGTCTGTCGTCTCCTTGTCTCAGAGAGTAGCTCATGAACCAACTGGTATTACACAGATCACAAGCACAGTATAACACTTTTTGGATTTTTTTAGTTATACATAGTGTAAATTACCTAGGATAATTGTATTTACGTATGTGTTCCTGTGAGATAGAGACAAAGATACACAGACAGACAGAGATAGACAGCCAATCAGGTACCCAGCTGACCAGCTAGGTGGCCAACCAGCTGCTTGCCAGCCAGGTGGCCAGGCAGGCAGGCAGCCAGCTGGCCTGCCAGCCTGCCGACATCACTTTCTACTTCAAAGGGGAGTGTTAATATGACATGACATCAGTGAATCCTTGGTGTTTGCTGCAGTGTTTGCTCTAGTTGGCGCTCAATTTACCTGGTGCTCCCACAAGGTACTAAGTGGTCCCAGATTTTTTTAATATGGCACACACCGAGTGTTAAGACCTATTCTATGCTCACCAGGCATCTCAGGCCAATCATGCCAAATTTGGAGGCATGAAAAATAAAATGTAAAAATACGTTTGGGGCAGTAGCAGTACTAACGTATATATACGTTTGGACCGTTTAAGGGTTAAAGAGACGCCAGACACAGAGCTCTCTGGACAGATATTTAGTGTCACAGGTGTGCAGTGACTCAAGCTGGTCCTAGTGGGATTAAAAGACAAAGAAGGGAAGTGACCCTAGATGAGGACTTGGTAAATAGAGTCCTTATGGAGGGGGATTCCCCTTCCAAAAAATAGGGTCTCTTCCCTCTCCCCTCCTCCCTCTCTTCCATCCAGCAACATCAGTCTTCAATAAAGGTAAGTGCCACATTGAGTTCATTCATTTGTGTATGTAAATCTATCTTTAAGGCCCCCCCCCCATTTTTTTATGGGGAAAATGGTTTTGGTTTTAGTTGATCCCTCTGGAACGGATTAAACATGAAAACCAAGGGATGACTGTACATGCGAAGCTTTTCATGACATAATAATAATAATAATAATAATAAAATTAGGCACTAAACCCTTTGAAGGACAAAACTTAATTCAGGATGACCCCTCAAGGGAGGTTTCTTGATGCTGGTGAGGGGGCTCTTGATCTAGGGAATTGGATCTGTTCTTCAATTCCCTGAATTAAGCCTAAATGCCTTCTATCCCCTCCCCCCATAGAAGCTGTATAATCCCTACAGGTTTAGCATCCCTATAATAATAATTCAGGACAAATTAGTCATTAACATCATTTAATTTGAAGAATTAAAGCTAAACTTCCCTTCCTTGGATCCAATCTAAGTACTTCCCATTCTCAGGAGCTGTATGATCTTACCCCTCTAAGGAGATTCCTTGATGCTAGGGGAAAGGCTTTTTAACTAAGGAATTGGACTTTCCCTCCCTTCAATGGATCAGACCTGATTGCCCTTTATTCCCAGATGCTGTATGACCTTAAGGATTTAGTATTTACCCCCAATGGGCAACCTTT